>VNJO01004039.1:23424-34776 GCA_008042535.1 Drosophila tani | reverse complement strand
TTCCATGTTCTTGTGCTATTTAATTTCACCCACAATGGTTTGGGTACCGGGTATCTCACAGTCGATCACTCTCGACTGTAGCTTTCCCACTTGATTTATTTGTCTGCACTCTTAGCCCACGCTTAAGTCGGACCTGGCCCCTTCCAGCAAGTACATTTCTATGCATTCTCAGCGAGTAATGAATGAGAAAAGAAAAGAAAATATGTGCGGTCTTCCTTTCAGATTAATATGGGGTGAAACAAGAAAACAACTGTTCTTTTTTTTTGTATGCTGCAAAAGTTCTTTCGCAACATATAATAACGTATATTACACTTCGGCAATCTTCGGGTTTCGCTTCCAGCTTTAGTTTCTAAAATATGCGTTATATAACCCATCTGAAGCACACATCAATAACGGTTCTGTAGCAATGTATCTTTCATGCAAAATTCCGCTTCAAAATAACCCATTGATAAAAGTTATAGAACTGCTATGAAGGAAGCAATTAGGAACACATCTGTACAAAAAGAACCGTTCGGTGAGAATGCATTAATAATCATTAAAACAACAATAAAAATATATTTAAAAACATGTATTTTATTTAATTTGAAATGTACATATAATATATGAAGGTTAATTGAATTGTACAGTAAAATCTTCTATGTGATTAATGAAGAAATCCTGCAATTATATTGAAAAAATTATAATGTTTTTTAATGCAATAATTAAATAAAGTTATAAAAATAATAAATAGGAAAGTAATATTATAAACACTCACCGTAAATCGCAACACTTAAAACAGGCTAATGTTGCTAGGAACATGTTGAGCAACGCCCAAAAAAATTAATGAAGTGGAGAAAATGGTATTGGCCAATCTTCGAATCACCGTTAGAGAATTTGCTGAGGACCTAAACATATCGATTGGCTCGTGCCATTCAATTTTTATCAATGATTTGGGCATGAGACGGGTCGCCGCGAAATTCGTACCAAAATTGCTCAATTGCGACCAAACTTGATCTGCGTGCAACAGATTCGAATGTTGTCACCAAATTTGGTAACTCTAGCTCTTATAGTCTCAGATCTGTTTAGCAACACGGACGGACGAACAAGCGGACAGATGGACATGGCTAAATGGACTCGGCTGGTGACGCTGATCAAGAGATTTCTCTTTCTTCCTGTTACATACATTCTCGGTTGGCACTAACTTATAATACCCTTGTACCATATGGGTACCGGATATAAAAAGTATGGTTTTGAAGCAACTCCGAAAAATTTAAATTTGAAATAGATAGGGAATTTTATGAGGTAAGGAAAACAAAAATTGGCTGCTTGCGATATATAAAGAAAGAGAATACCACTATTTGCAATTGGGACAATTTTTCGATATTCCAGTGAGTTTTTTGCATTCACTCGAATGAAAATCGAAATGTTCGAATATATTCTTGGCGGATTGAAGGAAATTATAGTAGAATTCAAAAAGACAATTTTATCCGTTTACAGGCTTTTTGGAACAATGAGCACTTGGTTTTCAATTTGTTAATTATTATTGGCCTGTTAATAAAGTTGTTTTTATTTTTTTTTTATCCCACACGGATGGGCTTTTGAGCAATTTTACCAATTAACGTTTTGCAGTCCATTTCGCAACACAATTAAATACGCTTAATTTAGGTCGCTATTTCATTCTAAAAGTTATATTTTCATCTATATTCATATGCAATATAAAAAAAAATGTATGTATATATATTTTGTTGTGGTATAGATTCATTAGATACAATAGAACTAGCACAAAAAAAGCATGTAACATATTTTTTTAAATATAAAAATCGTTTTTTTTTATTCATTTGTGTAAACAAATAAATTATGTACATTCATTTTCAGAAAAATCTTTCCTAAATTGTAATTATTTGTTTAATTTCTAAAGCAGTTTTTTTTTTTTTTCATAAAAGAAAATAAATTTAAAACCCACATTGATGGGCGAAAATAAAATATTTAAGGTAGTGTTACTATTAATCGTCGCAAAATTTGATATCAGAAATTCTTGGAGCTGAATCTCGCCTCGGTAAGAGGTTTTTGTTTTTTTTAGAATATAAATATAACATCCAGTTAAGCTTAGGGACATTTACATTTACATTTATTTTTATTTTGGTAAGTGATTTTTTGCTGCTTAAATCTAATCTAAATCTACTGTTTTAGGGACAGGTATAGCAAAGTGATTACTTTCTTTGTAATCCAACTGTAGAAAATTTTTTAACTAAAAACAGAACTAACTAAAAACAAGAAATCTTAATTAATTAATTTTACAACATTTGATTACCATAATACTTGCATTAAATCGATTTCTAACTTGCTTTCTCTTATAAGGTGAAAGAGGACTGGAAGTACGTAGCCATGGTGCTGGATCGTCTGTTTCTGTGGATTTTCACAATAGCCGTGGTCGTGGGTACCGCTGGAATTATCTTACAGGCTCCGACGCTCTACGATACCCGGGTGCCCATCGATGTGAAGCTGTCAGAAATTGCCTCGACGACGGCCAAGCCCAATGCGGCAAGGCCCGTGTTGTAAGCCAGTAGTTGGATGGGTCGATACCAAAACAGGTATCGATGGCCATTATCCATTACCAACTGTCGCGAAAAGCTAACACTCACATAAAGAGTCTGACGAAGTCACAGGAGCGAAATAAACGACGAAACTCGAGTAATGAATGAAATTCGCATTTGTTTTCCTTTTAAACTAAACATCTATCGCAGCAACTAAACAACTGTTACAAAAAAAAGAGAAAAAAAGAACGGATTACCCATATCGTGGGAGAAAATCCAAGTAATTATAATCTTAACAGAGTAAAGGTAATACTGTATTTGTTGTATACATAACTAACTAACTATAAATAATTTGTAACCAACTGTTTGAGCAAGCGAAACAAGCTAAGATAAAACGATTTTTTTTTTTGGCAACGTAAATAAACAGAAACTCAACTCAAAACCAAAACCCGATTTCACTTAAAACGAAGTGCGAAATAGTATGCAACACATATTTAAATACAATTTATAGTAATAATTGAGAGCGAAATTATATTAGTAAAATTAAATTAGACTAGCCAAACATCAAGAATAGCGAGATAAACAAACAAAATTTGTATTTGTTTAACTATACATCGATGAGGAAATGGACACCATTGGTTAGTTAAGCAAACAAAAACTAGAGGAACAGAAAAAAACAACAAAGTATATACATACATATGTGAGAGCATGTGAGTTTGCGTGTCACACAAAACGAAGAAATCTCTTAAACTGAAATATATTTGGAAAGTTGACTGGCAGTCAGATACTATATTTTGCTATTCCTGTAATAAAATAAAATAAATTTCAAAGCTTCTTAAAGTTTTTTTTAAATCTTAGTTATGGTCAAATAAATTTCGTTATAATCATAATCGAGTACCACATCATTTGAATTGATTTGATCAATAAAATAAAGCTTCTTGCCAGAATTTAAATTTTAAACTCGCACATTGTTTCGAAAGAGATCCAAGCTTTTGCTTCAGTTTTTATTGTCAAGCTGCCTCCGCTTTCAACATGGTTACCATCAGTTAAGTTTTCTGTTAAAAACATTTATTCTTAATAACAACAAAGTCCACTGAACTAAATTCATTATTGTAATTGTCTGGTCTATAGTTAACAGAGTAAAATTTTTTTTAAATCAAAGGCATATAATGTTGAATTTAGATGGACTTGGACTTTTTTCCCAAGGATTTTAGCAATGTGGTTTCCAGGAACAGAACAGCCTTCTTATTTTGCATTTCCTTTCTGTATACGTGTGTGTGGTTCTGTGTGTGTATGTTTGGCTGCAAATGAGGCATGCAAATCAGTGCAAATAAGTAGAGGGTGTTGCGGGTAGGGCGAAAGCCTTAGGGAAATTAGTTAACATAAAGCTTTAGTTATTACGCCCAAATGTTTGTCAGTGTGAGTGTGAGCGCATGTGATTGGATACTAAATAATCCACTTAAAATTCAAATTCAATATAAGACGCAGGCACTGCCTAAGTTCTTTTTGCCACCCAAATTAACATTTGCCACGTTTTCCACTCTCATAATTTATGCTAATTTGGAGTTGCATAGCTCACACCAAAAAATTTAGTTACCTGCCTAAGCCAACAAAAAGAAAGCAAATGCCCAACAAAAGGCCAAGCCAGCTCAAGCCAAGCCGGTTCATGTTTTGTTTTTGTTTTGTATACTATAATTGCTTTATTTACCACAACGTTTAATTCGTTTACACTTTTTATAGCTCGTAAAATCAAATGAGGCCTGATTAGGAGGAGCTACCGAAAAAAAACATCGATGGCAGGGGAATTCCCCTTCTTAATAAAAAACAATAAAGGAAGCTAGCTCCGGTAAGCCGAAGTTTGTATACCCTTACAGTCTGAAATTATATCATTGAAAATCGATCAGTTTTGGTATAATCGAAAAAATATCGAAGTTTGTACATTTGTATAACATTGACCTACACATTTTACATTTTACATAAAGAATTTTACAATTTCTTATATATCAAACGATAGCTTCTATGGCAGCTATATGATCTAGTTTTCCGATCTTAATGAATTTAAACTGTAATTTTAAAACTGCGAAATCAGCTATGTACATATATCTCAGAAAGGACATATATTTTTCCCACTAATTTCCCGATCATTCCAACATTCATATGTACATATATACGCTTGCAGAAGATATACGACTTTCTAAAAATTTCAGCCCGACATATGTACATACAGACAAACAGACAGACGGATGTACATACATAGCTATATCGACTCGGCTTGTGATGCTGTAAAAATAAAAAAAAATAAAAACATATATCATGACAAAATTGTAATACCCTCTGCACGGGTATGAAAATTTGTTTTAAAACGCTCGCCAACAAGGCCTTTTTAACATAACCTCAGTTAGTCGAGGGAAATTTTAACAGCCTCCAGGCTGTTTGACATCATGGGAAATTTTCAATATGCATACATATGTGTATTTCCCCCAAATGGTCAACCAGGACCGAAAACTAAAATGTTCATAATCATCGCATTTTTTTGTGTATATTTATAAAGAAACTTCATATCCGAAACCAAATTTCAAAGACTATAAGAGCTAGATTTGTTAAATACGGTGACAACATTGGCATCTGTTGCACGCAGATCAAGTTTGTTTTAAAATTTGGCCACGCACACTTCCGCCCCCGAAAATCGTAAAATAACGTTATATAAGATATAATCGAAATTTTTGGCTAAAAGTAAATAGATTTAATAAATAAGTAGGCATTTGCGGTCGTTTTCTGAAAATTTGAGTAAAATCGAATGATAAACATGGAAGATTTTAAACAATAAATTTTCTGTGTATGCTTCTTCTTCTTCTTCTGAGCGGCCACAAATGCAGTTGCGAAAAAAGTGTTGCGTGCTTTCGGGCGCAGTACTAATTCGAAATGCAGCTGCGTACTGCTGCAGAATTTGTCTTCTTTAAACGTTGCTCAACATGTTCCTAGCATCATTGTCATTGCATCATTGTTCAACATGTTTTTAGCAACATTTTACTCGGTCCCACTCGACTGTAACTTTCTCACTTGTTTTTAACTTGGGCTGTTGCGGCCGGTGGAGCAAAATCCCCAAACGGCATGGTTTAGCCTTAAATTTCTAATATTAGCAAAGTTTGCAGCACGTCAGGTTTTTTGTACAGTTGTTTGAAAACCGAGTTTTTAGGAGTTTCAACACCTGTTTTCTCGAAAAAGTGACGTAATGGGAAATTTCCAAGCCCGGATTCATAATCAGCATAAAAGTCCCGAGCACAATGCGCATTTTATTTGGAGAGCCCTACGAGGGCAGTGTTATTATTCGTCACATAATTTGATATCAGAAAATTTTTGGGTCGAATGTGCGACAAGTTTTTAACTGGAGCTAATCCCTCTAGTCAGGAGCTTTTACTCAGATACCCAAAAACAAGATTTTTGGGGCCTACATTACTTCGAAAAACAATTTACCCTTGCTACGCAAACTAGTCTTTCAGTTTTTGAGCTTTCTGAATGAAACTTTGCAGATAGTCTTCTTTCTAGAGCAGTTACTACTTATATATGTATGTCGGAACGACGTTAATCGGACCACTATATCTTATAGCTGCCATAGGAACGATCGAAAATTAATGGGAAAAAACTTATGACTCCTCTGTATTGTTAAACATTTCGAGATATAGTTGTTTTTACGGTTTTAGAATTACGATATTAATTCCATTAAGATCCGACAACAATATCATATACCTGGCATAAAAGCGATCTGTCGATTTATATGAAAATGGAGGTTTCTACATGTAAAATGTGTAGGTAAATGTTATAAAAACGTAAAAACTTCGATTTTTTTCCAATTATACAAAAATGGATCTTCATTTAATTACCTTGCAGACTGCAAGGGTTAACAAACTTCGCCTTACCGAAGTTATCTTCTTTTTTGTTTAACTCTAAACTAAATAGCTTGTTTAAAACGCATTGCAATTTTTTACCATAGTACAGAAGATTTCAGCTATCTATTTTGTTATATCTAGCCATAGAACGATATACAGTGGCTCACAGCTTATTTTAACCAGACCCAACCTAAAACTTTAAAAGCCTATCAAAGATCAACCAAAAGGATATGTTCAAACTTAATATTTATTTATTTCACGTATTTTAAATTAGTTTCTAAATATTTTGTTTTTAATTTATAACGAAAAAACAACGAAAAACAAGGTCACAGCTTATTTCAACCAAATAGTTTGCAGCACCGTCAGTTATACAAATGGCGGCTCGTTTTTTTCTGCGATTTGTTCAAGCTTATTCTGGTAATATTTTAAGAGAGTTTAGTGCGCCGAAAATTAATTTAGCGAAATGGACCACGTACAACAATTGAGCAACAAGAATAAAACATTTTAAGGATGAATATGAAGGCAATTATGCAATCTTATCATCTTTAGGCTGTAAAAAAGGTAATATTTGTAATATTTGAATTTACCATTTGGTTCATCTTTTATAGGCTTTTAAAGTTTTAGGTTGGGTCTGGTTGAAATAAGCTGTGAGCCACTGTACTATTGAAATATTGGCACATGAATATAATCGTGTCGACGGCTGGCTTGAAAATAACTGGGAGGTGGTCATATTCAGATTTAGTACCCCTAGTTCCTGCAGAATTTGCATGTTATGCTACAGGTAATTAATTTGGGTGCCTTTCGCTAAGAATTTCGCGAAAAGCTAAGTCTTAACATTAACTATGGCAAAAATCATCCCCCTTGGCACAAAAATTATACGAACCTGTAAGGTTTCACCGGACGAACAGAAGATGTTCAAGATGTACCAAGTCTCTTTTCTCGCGTGAATGTGAATGTGTGAATGTGCGTGTGAGTTTCATGCCTAACATATGCATACATACATACATATATCACTAGTCATTAAAAATTTAGGAAAACCAAACAGGCTTTATAAAAAAGTTATTTAAAGTCATATTTATAGTTGGAAATTGGAACAAGTAAAAACTTAAGGGCCTGTCCCTTTTAATTAGGTGTAAAAATGTTGAAATATTTTATACAAAAACTAAACGGAGTAATGCCAAGCAGGCAAAGGAACTACATATGTACATACATATGTATCTGCGTTAACAATATGCAAATGGGTCTCAGAATGTGACTTTTTTAGGTCGATGAAGTTCTCCGCCGAATGTCGTGTGTTGTTCAAAACAGTTTATACACAATATGTATATATATATTTGTGTAATACTCGTATATGTATATGTATGTATATATAAACGTAACAGATCGTATATATATATATATATATATATATGTACAGATATTTCGATATCGGAGAAAAACAAAAAATCGAAACCAGAAAAAACTGAAAACTTAAAATTATAAACGAGATGAAGTTCCATAGAGGAGTATTTTTTTTTAGTACGTACCTTTAACAGAACGTTTGAGAAGCGTTAAAGAAGAACGACTAACACTAATTTTAAAACACGCACTTAAAGGTAACATTAACAGTAACCGTATAATTAACATTAACATTAATATAATATTGAAATGAACAAAATTTGAGGAAAGACGAATAACAACAACCTTGATAGGCGATATACATACACAGCGAACTAAAATTGTTGGACGAAAAAAACTAGTAAAATTGTTTGAGAAGAGAAGAAAAAACAAAGAAACCGAAACAAAAACGAATTGAATTAACTTTTAAGAGCATAACATAAATATAAGAAAATTATAAAATAGAAGGAAAACAAATATATTATAATATAATAAGATTTAAAAACTAAGTAATAAAAGACAAAGCTAAACTAAACCAAATGGCAACCAAAGTAATTGTAAAAAAGTAGAAAGACATTTAATTTGTTGAAAATCCCCCCCCCCCCCCCCCCATCTTATTCTGTTCCCAAAATGATAAACACAAAAATAAAATAAAATATGTTTCGCAGCACGTAAATATTTGTTCATCACGATACGTATACCAAAAACAAAAATGCAACACGAGATTTCCTAAAAAAGATTGAAAAAATTGGCCAATCCAACCCCAAGTGAACTCAAGTAAAAAAGTAATTATAAATACAACAAAACTGTTCTAGTGAAAGGAATTTTTAAAACCACAAAGCAAATAATAAAGATGCCCGAAAACCAATACCAAATCGCGAAACTATGTTAACAACCGAGGCAAGCATAAATGGAAGTATATGATCGGCATGCCGAAACTGGAATACCCTTGCAATTGATTTCAATCAAATGTTTATGAGATCAAAATAACAGGGACCGTAATTATTGTTTTTTTTTTTTTTTTAATAAATGACTTTTAATAATTTTTAAGAGTTTTAATTGAATTTTTAATAAAAATCAAAAAATTTATTTTAATTTATAACAAATTTAAATCAATAATAATAAATATATTTAAATATTTTCTTTAAATAAAAATCAATTATAATAATTATATATCAATTTTTTAAATAAAAGTTGTTTTATAATAAAAATAAAAAATAAAAGGTTTTTTTTTAATAATTTCTATAAAAAAATATAATAAATAAATGATAAATATTAAACGAAAATTCGGAGAACAAATCTTCTTTTTTAAATTTCACCTGAAAAAAAACATACGTGTATTTTTCCCGCACTTTCCAGTCGATTTTTATACCTTTTGGAGTAGCTCATTTGCGCACAATGACCACCAACGCCGTCGCCCAGATTCTCCCGACCATGCACAACCGCCTCTTTTTCTCCCCATTACTTGTCCAACATTATTTCCTGGATCGACAACGAGGACAAGGCCGCTCTACCGGCTGCTGCTGCTGGTGATTCTGTCCTTATCAAATGGAATTAATCACCATCTGGGTGGTGGCGGTGGTTGCCGAAGCTACTCCTGCTGCCACCAAATGGTTGGACTGGTGAAATGATTCAAAGTTACTTCGTTCTTGATTGATGCGAGACTCTGATTGTACACCATATCCATACTGGCATACATTTGGTTAGAGTTGGTACACCCAAAAAAAAATCGTCATAGAATCGATACGATTGTTACATGAATTGTATACTTTCGAGTATTAAAAATGTCTTAATAAGATGCTTATTGATTTTATACTTTCGAAAGTATAAAATTTATACTTTCGACTTTATCAATTTTATACTACGCAGTATAAGTTTTATACTACGCAGTATAACAAATCGTTTAAATTCTATCCTCTTGCGTATAAATTCTAAACTATTTCGTATTAACTCTATAAACTGTTTGTAAGCAAAAACTATAGATTCCATATTATTTTGTATAAAAACCAGCTTTTCGCCCGTATATCTAACAAATCGTAAAAAGTTTATTTATTTCCCTACTATGGTTGATTTTAAGGGAATGTGATATTTATGTATATTACATAATTATGCGATCTGAATGACAAATAAACACAAGAAAACATAAACTGAAAAATTCGCCTCACCCAGGGCTCGAACTCCCAACCTTATGTATGGCAGGCGAGCGTCTTACCACTCCCGCCATTCGGCATCACACGAGAGATCGTCATAAATAGCTATACGAGGATGCCATATGCGGCGCGAATAACATAACCCATACAAGAATCTATTTTTAGATTTACCAAGACTTGACAAAAATCCCTAATGCGACAAACAGAGATAGCACTAAATTATCGAATTTTCGATGTAGGTTCGTATAAAAATTATACTCGAAAATATACAATTTAAACTACTGAGTATAAAAGCTAAACTTTTCAGTATAAAAGTTATACTATTAAGTATGAAATCAATACTAAGCTCGTTATACTGCTTGGAGTATCATTTTGAGATAACGCGTATTAAGTTTAAACTCTTGGTTTTTTTTTTTTTGGTGTACTGCTCCTGCGCCCGGTTCTATCCATGGCTGTACATGTCCTTTTCCAGCTTGGCAATGAAGGTTTTGTCCAGCCAGACATTCCTCTGACGCCTTCATCTCAATCATCGAGCGTAACATCTCAAAGTGCTCATCAACGTCATAACCAAATATGACATCTATAGACCTATTTCCTTCCAGGTCTCTATTTATGCAAATGTTTGATATTTCCCAAATCCATTGAATTGGCCTCTACCAATTTTATTACTATACCCTTATCTGCTCTTCTGAACTCTTGGACTCGGGTTGTGCATTCATTATTGTGTTTGGCGGGATCTATATTTTTGAAATGTGCGAAGAAACAGTAAGAGAGAGTAAGAGACAAGTAGTCGAGAACGACCTGTTTTATTACATTTTTTTTCTGTTCGTCACCCCGTTTTAGAAATACTAAGAGTCTCTTCCTGGTATTTTTTAGTATTTTGTTCGTTCGTCTGAGTACCGGCCTTTAAAACAGCGCTGCCGAAAAGTGTTTCTCGACTATTGACCTCTCGCTCTCTCTCACGCTGTTCGCGTGCCTGAGTACGGAGCTTAAATCATAACTCTTATTTACGACAAATAAGCACACCCAAATTTGACACAAAAAATTAAGTTGTCAACAAATCAAAATTTAAACATGCAAAGCAGTTTTTAATTTTTATGGGAACTAATACTTTGATTATTTGGTAATGCAAGAAGGAATAGCAAAAGTACAATGCAAGGATATGGGATTGTCCAAATATTGCGTAATCACGATTTTGATGATTTTCGACCCCCTGCCCCCCTATGTAATCAAGAGTAATCATTGGAGAAACCCCCTCCCCTATGATTACGTAATCATAAACATTTAGTTTCTCCATAAATTCATAAAAATAATTTTGTTTAAACATATGTATATTTTGATTTAAAATGATTACGTAATCATTGTCCAATAACCCCCCCCCCCATATAATCAAACATAATCATTTCGCTGACCCCCTCCCCCCCT
>VNJO01004039.1:0-23390 GCA_008042535.1 Drosophila tani | reverse complement strand
TTTGTCCCCAAACCCCCCCCCCCCCCTCCCCATATAATCAAACATAATCATTTCGCTGCATTTTCCCATTTTCATTTACTCAAATTTTTAGAGGACGTCCGCTCAATATACGTATGTATATATATATTTACTTTACGTTTTATATTTAAGTTTTTCATGATTTTTCGAGGGCAATAGCGCGCGTGGCAAGATTTTAAAACAAACTTGATCTGCGTGCAACAGGTGAGAATGTTGTCTCTAAATTTTATTAATTCTAGCTCTAATATTCTCTGAGATCTGTTCGTTTATACGGACGGACGGACAGTCGGCTGGTGATGCTTATCAAGAATATATGTATTTAAATACTTTATGGGGTCGGAAATGCTTCCTTCTGCCAGTTAAATACATTCTCGGCTTGCACAAAGTTATAATACCCTTGTACCTTATGGGTACCGGGTATAAAAACGTCTAAGCAACAATTGCGATAAGTAAATAGGTTATTTTTCCAATTATCAATAAAGCAAGGAGAGACATAATATTTAACGAAATAAATTTAAGATGAGAAACAAAACAAAGGCAGCCACCCAACCAGCAACAAGAACAACAAACATTCATATTTCAATTGCGCTCGTTTAGCCCATATAAGTATATTTCAATTAAAAAGAACTAACAAAAAATAAAACACATTACAATATGTCAATATGTCTATAAGTCACAGTGATTCAATAACAACAATAAGTTGAAGGCGAAATCTAAAAGGAAAGAGACAGAGAAACTACTGTATATGTGTGTGCGCGAGGGAGATAGAGAGAGAGAAGGGATATAGTACATATATCAGCCGTTGGCGATAAGCATATGGCGCCAAACAATCAGATTTTTATATATATTTTGCTAGGGGATGTCGCCGGATTGTTCGTGCGGTTCGTGCGTGTCGACCTTAAATCAGAGACTTAACTTTTTGGTAAGAGTAAATAAATTAATTAACTATAATTTAAAAACAGTGCATTTCGCCAACTTAAACATCCTAATTATTCTAAAAATTTTCTAATATGTAACACAAAGCTCAGAGCAGAGCGTTTTTGGCATTTAAAATATATATTTCTAAGAAATTAATTAAGATCAATCGTATTATATAATACATATTCGTATATAGAAAGTCATGACGTTGCAAAGAGAGATTTTATCGAAGTTTTTGAGGGTTTCTGACAACCAAGGATACCCTAGATAGACAGATATAAAATGAGAAATAAAACGTATTAATAGCGAATGACTCCATATATAAGGCGCCTAAACGCACTGATTTAAGCGCACGCATAAATATCTAATCGGCTTTATGCAAGATAGAGTGCAATTTTGATAGCCATTGGGTGGATTTACATAGTATCATCATTGTGAACTTTTTAACCTAAGCAGGAAGGTTGTGTGTCTCATTTTTGTTTAAGGAAACGTGTGCAACGTCTCGTCTTTTGTTTTCTCGATTTGATTTGATTAGGCATCTGTGGTGGTCATCTCCTCGATGTCATCCTCCGGCTCATGGCCGCGACCCTCACGAATTCGCTTCAATTTGCGTTTTAGCATCATGACGCCTGCAATAAATATATATCAGTTTTATCTAGTCTCTAGAAATAATACTTTCACGGTTTTTAAAATGAAATTTCTTTGAGTTAAGTTAAACTATTTAAAATTGATGAAATTGCCGTGATGCAGTGATGTTCTTAAATTCGGAAACCGAAAAAGATCGGAAGAATCTAATAAGTTAACTAACATTTAATAGCCTGGAAGGTTTTAGCAGAGGCCGAACTGGTTTCGTGGGTCGACAGCGATTGGGCATTGATCTTCTCGTGAGCCAACTTCACCTCCAGATAGGCCTTCTTCAATGTTTTGTAGTGCCGGAACTCGCTTGAGTCCTTAACCATGATGCATCTGCCGGCAGAGGCCAGAGAAAGGACATTGGGTAAGTAAGAAAGTCGAATGTAATGTACTTTTATTTAAATATTTTCTTACTTAGCCGCCGAACCATCTCCGGAACAATCCGAGGGTGAAGTGTGATATATCTGGTGGTAGAAGCACTGTAAGACCGGCGAATTCCAGATCGATATGCCATACCAAAACCAAATCACCACATTAAGTGGCAGCTTAAAGTTCTTGGCGAACAGCGTGGGTATTAAGTACTTGAACGGCACCATATTGACAAACACATGCGCCCAGGCAGCAATCTGCAGGCCAAGGAACACCTGATAGACTATCCGATGGCTATACGCGCTTGGCAGGACCAGCAGAGCCAGAACTTCGGTGAGTATGCTGTACAGGCCAACCGTTAGATTCAAGCCGACAAAGTAGTTTTCATACCTGAAAGTGAATATATTTTAATTTCTGTTTTTAATTCGCCATAATTTTACAGGTAAAATGTCCCAACTTGCCTGTATACATCAATGGCGATGAGCGATAGCAGGTAAAGTCCCTTGGAGCCCACTTCCAAAAAATCAGCTTCCTTAAAGTCCAGCATCGCCCCATGCAGGTAGAACGTGATGATAAAGATGGAATAGAACTGGAACTTCTCCGTCTGATTTGAGCGATAAAAGATGACGTTCTCCGATGAGTAGAACAGCGAATAGCGTCCTTGGTTCTTCATCAATTGCGGCAGGAGAATGAACTCGTTGTAGAAGTGCAGGAACAGGCAGCTTGCCCCATAAAAGGCGATGTTCCAGATGACACGGGCGAACTGCTTTCGCTTAAAGTACTTCATGTTCGACGACTTGAGAAAGATCTGCACGGCGGGAGCAGGAGAGAGGTTTGGGCAATTAGCATAATTCAGCAGTGGTCTCGCGTCACTATCGGCAGTGTAGTCGCTCAGTCGGCGGTCGTTGCTTTATGCTATCGCTTTATGCTATCTCTAACGATGTCGCTGTCGCCAGGAGCGGAGTGGGCACTTAGAATGCAGTAGGAAATAGGCCAACGCAGTGAGAAAAAAGAAAGAAAGCCAACTTAGCCAAGGCGAAGTTTATATATCCTTGCAGGCAAAAATACAAATAAAACTAAAGAAACGTATTTTGAGTTTTAATCAGATATCTCTAAAAGGACGAAAATCAGCCGATCTGGCCCGTTTCGATATATAATCTAATGGAAATAGAAAGAAAACTATCTGTACAATTTAATTCAGATAGCTTACAAACTGAGACTAGTAAAACTTAATAGGGTCGGAGATGCTTCCTTCACTGCATTGCATACTTATTATATTATAAATTTGGTTGGTACTTCAACTACTTACTAGTATAACTTGTGTACTAAATATTTTACCAGCATAAATAATGAAATGATATGTACCATATGTGTTCCCTTTTCCGACCTAGGTATAATTACTTTGTATGTTTTATTTAAATTTAATTTTATTAATATTAATAAATATATTTTTCTTTTCTATATTAAGAAATATTATTTATTAATATATTAAACGTTTAGCAACTCTCTATACATATGTACATGTGTATGTATGTTCTATCTAACTATAGGTTGTTACAAAATTTACGTGCTACGAAGAAAATGGTAAGGTAAGGTAAGGTAATATTTACCTTACAAACGCCTTTCTTGTGCCTAATTTGTGAGGAAGAGCACCTCGCACGACCGGCCCCGTGGCCGCTCTGTTTATTTATAAACGCGAAATCGGACGAGCAACCCCTCAAATCAAAAGCACAAGCCGCACAGAAAAGCAGCCTGCAGCAGGCGGAGAAGCCAAGAAATTACAAGTAGCACCCACCTGGAAGAGCCGCTGGAAGCCGCAGAAGCCGCAGGACATCGCCACGAAGATCCAGAAGACACCGTTGATCAGGTAATACAGGTCAATGTCCCGCACGAGAGCGTCAAATCGCTCGTTGGTGATCAGGTATTTCAGCGGCAGGAAAAAGTTGCTGATTTCCGCCCAGTAGTCGGGCGGGCCGGCCTTCATGTCCAGTATGGAAGTCATGCTGCTCCTGCAACTGCTCTGCGGGATTTTCCTTTCGGCCGGCCAAGGCCCTTTCTTACGATTTTGTTTTTTTTTTCTTGCGTCGGTTCTTAGCCCAGATTTCGCATGGTGTTAGAAAATTCGTCGGTGAACGAACAGCTGAGAGTGTTGACTAACGCAGTTGTTCGCGTTACAGTTCTGTTATTGTTAACAGCAGAGAGTGTGCGCGCGACTTTTAAAAACCGTGCGAAAGTGTTATAAAAATATAATAACTATGAAAAAGCAAATAAAATGCAACCCAAATTAAAAAAAATTTACAATTGTGAAGAAAACTATTTTTACATTAAAGAAACGTAAATTTTTGTCAGATTATATGTAATTTATTTATCAAAACTATAATTATAAATATATTTTTAACAGTAATGTATTAAAGTCATAGAAACAAACAAAAATATTTAATTTTATATTAACGAAAACGGAAAACAAAAATAAAATTGCAATACATATTATGTTAATACAATACATACGGCTTCGGTAAGCCAAAGTTTGTAAAGCATTGCAGTCTGCAATTGAATCATTGAAAACCGATTCATTTTGGCAAACTTAACAAAATATCAAGGTTTGTAAATTTGAATAACATTTACTTACACATTTTACGTGTAGAATTTTACATTTTCATATAAATCAACCGATCGTTTCTATGACAGCTATATGATATAGTTGTCCGATCTTAATAAAATTAAAACCGTAATTTTAATACAACTATATCTCGAAATTTAATAAAATACGTCGAAAAACGGGGAAGGTATAATTTTTTTGCTATTAATTTCCGATCATTCCCATGGCAGCTATAGGATATAGTTATCCGATTCCAGCCGTTCCGACATATATACATAGTTACTGCAATAGGAAGAAGACCAACTGCAAAGTTTCATTCAGATAGCTCTAAAACTGAGAGACTAGTTTGCGTAGCATTGGACAGACAGACAGATGGACAGACGGACATGGCTACATCGACTTGGCTGGGGTCGGAGATGCTTCCTTCACTGCGTTGCAAACTACTGGACAAAATTCTAAAGGCTATAATTGCAGCCCACTCTTGAAGTTAAATTGACACTTGTAACTTTTTCAGAATAGTTTTGGCCACCATTGTATTAATACTACTTCTAATTGCTCTAAACATTACTGTAGCTTTAAAGTTTATAAATTAATATACATATGAATTACGTGATGGCTATTATTATTACTTCATCTACAGCAAAATGTCATCAGAATTGGCAAAAATCAAGGAATTTCCCACCGATCCTGTGGAATTCTTCCAGGATATCCTGCAAGCTGTTGCAAAAGGACACCCGGCTAACTTTATCCAGGAAATGAATCTGGCAACTATGGATGCGGAGTTCGGCGTCCTCAACCGCACTGTGCTGTATCGAGGACTCACACGGGATAACTTTGTGTTCTATATCACCCATCGGTATACTCGCAATTATAAGAACCTCCATGCCAATCCCAACAAGGCCGGGATTACCTTCTACATGCCGAATGTCAAGGATAACGACGGCAGGGAAAGCACCTGGCAGGTGCGACTTATCGGTGCCACCGCAGTGGAGCTTTCAGAGAGCGAGCTCGATGAACTGTGGGCCAAAGAGGACTTGGCGGCAAAGATCAGGGGCCACATATGCCCCTGTGGAGAACCGATTGACCATGACGAACTCAATGCGAAGCACGATCAGTTCCTGCAGCAGCACTTGGCCTCTGGCATGCCCATTAAACGTCCAGCCAGCTAGTGAGTATTAAGTATAAAAATCTATTCTTATGTATGTACAGTAGAATCCGGTTATACCGACTCTGCTTATAGCGTCCGTCCGGCTATTGCGACGAAAACTCAATGGCTTGGTTGGTCCCCATACAAACTTATATGAAAGGGCCTCCGCTTAGTACGTTTCCGCTTTTAGCGACAAACCGCTTATGCCGACGAGATTTTTCACAACTCAACCGGCTATTGCGACGTTCCGAAAAAAAAATACTGAAGAAAATTCAGATGGTCCCAGCAGCTCATTCTCAAATGATATTGAAATCGGTGATGACATTCCTTTATCGGTTTGGGCAAGAGTTCTGAAAAATCAGCTACCGATTTCAGAGAAAGAACTGGGTTTTCGAGGACAGTAGTGTTCAAAATATTTTAGATGACGAATAGACAGCAATGACAACGTCGAAGATCAAAATGAAATGTCAGCACCTAGCGTTATGGAGGCATTTAAGGCTGCAGAAATTCTGAATAGATTTGTCCATTCAACTTTTAATGACGAGAGTTTAACGCACAAAATTTCTTGTTTAAATAATGCTGTGCGCGACTGTTTTTATATGACAAAAACCCAACAATCAAAAATCACTGATTACTTAAATTAAGAATAAATAGAAAAACAACATATAAAAATTAATCTTATTATACTATACTTATGAATAATATGCAATATATGTATACGAGTTATTATGAATAACCCATGAAAACCCCATGTTATGGAATTAAATTTATTAAATTTTTTGTTTGGATTCAAAAATTAATTGGTTTTATTTTAAAACCTATTACGAACATGGCAACCATAAAATAAACAAACAAAATTTTTTTTTTTGCTCCTTTCGGCTAGTGCGTCTTCTGGGTATAACGACGTAAAATCGTCGGTCCCTTGAAAGTCGCTATAACCGGATTCCACTGTATATCCACCAATATACGCGCGGTTTGATTCACAAGAACGTATTTTTTCCCGTAAGTTTTCACTAATAGATTTTGGATAACAAAACAATTTTTTAAACAAAAATTGTTACATTGAAGAGGGATGATTTTTATACATATTCCATAATCTCAAAATATTTTATAACTTGTATACATAACAGTTGCTGGATGTACAATGAAATTGGGAACTAGAGTACATATTTGACTGTCTTTTCAAAACCATACAGATTTCTGAGACACCCTGCAATTGTTTAATTATCTCTTAATAATATCCAACAATACTTCTCCCACACAGCACCGCTTTAAAATTCGAGCCCCAGCGATGGGACTTCCTTAACGTGGCAATCGGCCAGATAGCCGATAGGGTGCAGTACCGTCTTCAGGCCAACGGGCAGTGGAAAGCCATGCATGTCTCCACATAAACTTCAGCTTCAACTCAGGCTAACCTTCTTAGGCGATTTCATTTTATTCAACAATATCTTACTACAAAACAGCTAAACTTAAATGCTAACAACTAAATTGGCTTCCTTTCCGACATGTTTAACAAACAATTACAAAATAATAAATAAATATTACACAAAACAGCAGAAAAAAAAGGATGCTTAGAAAATAAGTGGGATTAGGTTGGTGTTCGGTTAACATTAGAGCGGGTTAACATTAGTAACGCTTAAGTGATCTCCATTCTACACACATAACGTGAGTTCGGTTCGGTTCCGTTTTCTGTACAAATGCAGGTTTTTGTGAACTACACAGCGTGGATAGTCTCGCGAATCCACGCGGCGTTCGAGGCGATCTTGTCATACATCCTGGGCCGCTCCACGCCCGTCGGTCCGCAGGCGATCCGCCAAGAGGAAACCCCGATCAGTGCCCATTGGTTGGTCCCGGGAATCAAGCACTGCACTGGTGCTCCGGAGTACTCCTCCTGCTGCGCGGAAGAAATATAAAATATAAAGAAATTAATAAAAGAGAATATGCATCTTGGTATTCGAAGTAAAAAAAGAACAATAAGGAAAGCCACAGTCGGTACCCGGTCCCCAAGCCATTGCGGCTAATTTACTTTGTCTAACTATGAAAAATGTTAACAAATGAGAACAAATGTTGCTAGGAACATGTTAAGCAGCACACAAAAAAGACGAATGTTGTGCACATCCAACCCAATTTACTTATGACATTAAAAAGGGTTATTTATAAAAACCTTAAATTACCCTCCTTAAATAAAATAAGTAGAAAAGCTAGTCTATTATGACCGACTGTGCGATACCCGGTACCCAAAGCATTGGATTTCCAGACATGGAAAAACGAAAATGTTGACAAATGAAGACAAATGTTGCTATAAACATGTTGAGCAACACCCAAAAAAGACAAATGTTGATAGGGACATTTTGAGCAACACGCACGTGCGCTCTAAACATAGAAGAAGAAGAAGCATACACAGAAACTTTATTGTTTAATAACTTTCATGTTTATCATCCGATTTTACTCAAATTTTCAGAACATGTCCGCGAATGCCTACTTAGTTATTTTATCTATTTACTATAGCTTAGAGGCTGTCTATATATTACGTAATCATGATTTTGATGATTTTCGACCCCCCCTATGTAATCAAGAGTAATCATTGGAGAAACCTAACTTTAGAGAATATATAAAAAAAAATTTTAAACTGGTCCGATTTTCATCAAAAAAAAATCTGCGTACAAAAGCAAAAAAACGTCAAATTAACATTAATTACAGCTTTTTAATTGCTTTTTTGGCATTGATACCTGTAAGCCAAACTTCGTTTACCTATTGATAATCATTTTTTTACATTTATCTTGTTACAATACGTGAAATTTATGATGTAAAAAAAAAATCAAAAGATATTGATCTTGATCTGAGGAAAGTCATAGTGAAAATTCGGGATGAGGAAAAATCGACTCGGAAAATTTTTAGCATTATTGGTTAAGCACACTCCCGTGTACAAAAAGTTCTTCAAAATGTTAATTCATGTGAAAAAAAAACATCTAAAAGCCTCAAAAAGGTTGATATATTTTTGAGGTTATATACCATTTTTTAAGTTAAAATTATAAAAAAAAATGTTTACTTAACTCTTATTTTTTAACTTATTGCCAATGAAATTTCCAACAAAATGAGGAATCACTCATTTCAATGGGACAAAAATTAGCAGAGATACCCACTGGTCGCTTAGTAAAGGCATTGGTATGTGGCTAATAAATGACGATTCTATAGCAATTTGTATGCATGCTATGGTTAGCACTGAAGCGGCAGCACATATCACATAGCACATAGCACTTATCTTTGTTGTCCCTTGTCCAATTGAAATGCTGTGTGCTCTACGTTCTCTCTGACCTAATGATCACAGCAATACTCTTCTCTTATCTCGTCAAACTGTATGTCCCTTACTATAAAATTCTCCTTCTTATAATTTGTATATGTACTCAAATGTACGTCTTAATATTGAAAAGTCGTTAATTACTACGTATTTTACGTTGTCAAATTTTTGTTTTATTTATATTTCACGCATAAATGTATTCAAAGTGTGCAAAGTGTCGACATACTCGTATATAGTATTTACGCTAAGCACAATTTAACAAAAATTTTAAGCTTCACAGACCACTGTACCGATCACACAGACAGGCGCTTGGATTTGGTGTATTTATAATTTGTCAGTGTGCGTGTTTGCTACGCATTTTGTATGGGAATTAGGCTAAACTTCAAGGATGGATTGTGACTAAACTAAGAGCGTCCCCAACATAATACCCAATAATACCCAAATGTACGTTGAAACACCCCCTATCTATGTTTTTCTTTAAAATTGTTTAATAGAAAATTACCAAAAGCTTTAAAAACTGTTAATTTGAAATTTTTAGCTTTTGTACGTAGACTTTTTCTTGATGAAAATCTGACCATTTTTACATTTTTTTTATATATTCTCTAAAGTTTAAGAGCTAGAAAATAGTGAGTTACATCAGAAAAAAGCTAATTGAATTTACTACTTCCTGTAAAAAAAGAAAATGTTATGTATTTTTTTTACGACCTAGAAAATGTGAAATTCTACATATAAAATGTAAAATTTACAAAATTCGATCTTTTTTAAACATTGCTAAAATGGATCGATTTTTAGTGATCCAATTGCAGACTGCAAGGGTATACAAACTTCGGTTTACCGAAGTTAGCTTTCTTTTATGTTTTTATTTTAATTTCTTGAATGAATAAATGTATTGTTTTTTTTTAGTTTTAATACAAATTCCATTGAGATTTACAATAAAAAATAATATTATATTTATCGATGTTTTTTGAAAGACATCGATGTCTGCAAACATCGATGTTTCTGCACCTCTAATGTCCTTGTAATTTCACCCACAATGATTTCGGTACCGTATGTCTCACAGTCATACTCGACTGTAGATTTCCCACTTGTTTTATATTAGAGATTAGCTCTTCCCTAAACCAGTAACTATAATTCGATCATTAAGTTACTTGGCATAGGAAAGGTCACAAGTTTTTATTTTACCAGAAACATGGGACCACTGTAATTTCACCATTGACTCGTGTCACCCTTAGCGATATTGACGTCACACGCACGCGACATGCAGCAACTCGTTTGGTGAGCACAAAATCAAAATCGAGAGAGTAATGAGAGAGCTCTATGTGGCTTCCCGTCCACATTCCCATTGAAGCGAGCACGATCGACACACAAACACCAACAGCGGCGGGCACATCTGCAGCAACAACCCCCGACGTTTTTATCTAGGATAGCTCAAAAGCAACAACAATAGTGACTGCAGCTGCAGGCAGGCACAAAAGAGGGAGAAAAGGAAATACAAAGAAGTAGCAGAAAACACCAACAAAAAGGGATACTAAACAAACTACATATACATATGTATGTATATGTACACATGTACATATATAAAACGCTGACTGTCGCAGTGTTTTCATTCGATCGGCAACATTCCAAGTGATCACATCGCAGCGCCAGAAAAAAAAGAAGAAAAAAAAATCCTAATAAGTAATATAAATTTATTGTAATCCGGCCTCAAGGATTACCGGCTTTGCGATACAAATTGTATTTGCCCTAGCTAAAAAACGTAAAAAAATATGCCCACGAAAAGCTGTTTGAAGATCCTCTTCCAGGGGGAAACGAGCTTCATTATTTGCGATTTTTTTAACGCGTACGAAGAAGTTATTTCTCAAGGTAGGTCATACAAAGTGATTAAAGCGAAGGCGGATTGTGACGTTTTGGTTAAATATACATTATAGTGGGTCACAGCTTATTTCGTGCAGAGGTACAACCAATCTTTAAAGTCGTGTAGCACATAAACTATATGAAATATCAACCAAATTTTAATACAGTTTTGTTAAGTAGTATTCTAATATATATAAACATTTTTTTTAATTGTTTTTTAATTTCATTCAATAGTATTCAAATTTACAATAAACTTAATATATTGACTTCTTCAATGTCACAGCTTATTTCGTGCAAGAACTTTAGGTAAATGTATTTCGTGAGTTGTCATCCCAGACAAACTTTTTCTTATAAAATCTTCTTGAACACAATATTAGCTAATTTTTTAACGTTTAACTTTTTTTTTAGATACACTGGAAAGTGTAAAGTAAAACTGGAAAAATAAAGTAAAGAACCTAAAGTTCTTGCACGAAATAAGCTGTGACATTGAAGAAGTCAATTTTTTAACTTTTTTGTAAATTTAAATATTATTGAATTAATTTGTAAAACAATAGAGGATTTATATATACATATATAAGAATACTACTTTAATAAAAGTGCATTAAAATTGTGTTAATATTTCATATAGTTTATGTTCTACACGACTTTAAAGATTGGTTGTACCTCTGCACGAAATAAGCTGTGAGCCACTGTATATAGTGGGTCACAGCTTATTTGACCCACACCTAATTTCTAACACAAAACAGGTCTATTTCCTGAACTCTACACGGACTTACAAAAATTAAACGCAGAATGGTTAACTGATATTCTGGAAAACGCGACCATTGTTTGATTTTAGTTCTTTTTTTACATATAAAATTACTATTTAGCATTGGAAACTAATATTTCTTTTCCGTATATACATATGTATGTACATATGTATGTATTTTGATTTTTAGCCATGTCGAATTTTGGGATACCGGAAGACCAAAGGGATGCCCTGATTTTGAGCAACGGCAAGAGCTACGTGTTCGACGCACAGCTCCTAGAGTACTTCCTGCTCCTGTTTCCCTCCCCGGAGATCACATTCCATTTAAGACTCGACTGGCAGCAGTTGAGGAGGAGCCTCAGCATGACCCGGCCACTCAAACGCAAGCGTACAATGGATGTGGATGTGGCACCTGGCCAAAGTGTGACAAAAAAGAAAAAGAAACAAAGTGAGGAGCAGGTCCAGGCGCAGGACTACAAGCCGGTTGCTGTGTACCGTCAAAACTGTTTCCTGGGATCGTTGCCCAGCAATGGAGCAGTTCCCGTGCGTCGCCAGAACTGCTACATCAGGGAGCAGGAGATACAACGCCAGCAGCAGCTAAAGGTGTTCAAATCCAGGCTACAGCCAAAGGAGCCAGAGGAGCTGACCCAAACGAAGGAACCGCAGGAGAAACGCCTTTGTTTGAAGGTCTGCGCAACATTAAGGCGGACTGGTTCCACATCAGAGTCTCCCCTTTCGGTTCCCGTAATGCGTTCCATTCGCATTTAAGGCTCCGAAAGGGTTGCAAATTTTTTCCAAAAATCATACAGTGCTGAAGTGTTGGCACAGTTGCAAATATCAACTTTAAACGTTATTCCCAGACGTATGTAAGCATTTAAATGATTCAATTTTTTTTTTGTGTGTAGTTAAATTAAACATTTAAACTCAAACAAAAAATGAACGTATTTCGTGAAACAAAAGTCTTGGCACAGTTGCCTTACTTATTTGAATTTTTCTTATTTTAAGCCTAATTTGGCAATTTTTTAATTGATAACGGAGCTCCCCCTTAACTCTTAACCAAAAGTTTACGAACAATTCAATTGTTTTAAGGTTTTTATGACTTATGTCTGAATTATCTCAGAATTTAGCATAAGCACACAGAAATCAACGTATTTCAGCGAAAAATGTCCTTAACAAGTACTTCACTTCTGACACCATGTAATAAGCCTGATTAGGCTTAAGCTCCGTACTCAGACACTCAGACATACTCAAACGAACAACATAATAGAAAATACCAAGAAGAAACTTTTGGTATTTATAGAGCGGGGTGACGAACAGAATATAAAATTTAATAAAACAGGTCGTTCTCGACTATTGGTATCTCACTCTCTCTTACTGTTTCTTCACACAATTCAAAAATATAGATCCCGCCAAACACAATAATGTATGCAAGACCCGAGTCCAGGAGTTCAGAAGAGCAGATAAGGGTATAGTAATAAAATTGGTAGATGCCAATTCAATAATAAGGGATTTGGGCAATATCAAACATTTGCATAAATAGAGACCTGGAAGGAAATAGGTCCCTCGAAGTCATATTTGGTTATGACGCTCGCTCTCTCTCACTGGTTAGAAACGCTGTTCGCATGTCTGAGTACGGAGCTTAATAGAGCTTTGACCATAAAGAACCGTATGTTGTCGGAAAGGTGTATATATATCTATAGATTGGTTTTTGGATTGTACTAATTTGAAATATGTTGAACTAACGATATTTTCGATATTTTTAGCGTAGTATAAAAAATCTGGTTTTTCGAGAATATCTTCAAAACGGTTCTTTGGAATTTTTTTTAATGAGTTCAACGTTTTTAGCAACTTAAAATTAGGCGGATAAAGTTGGTCTTAAAAATTATATAAAAAATCAATATAAAATTTGTAAACTAGTGTTATTTGTTTCTGTATCTTTATGATCTTTTTCAACAAAGTTCTAAAAACAAATATTTAGACGGACATTGTAAGAACAAAAGCATATTTTAAGGTTAGGGGGAATACTAAACAATAAAATAAAAATCTAAATTAAAGAAAAAAACAAGTGTAACCAAATTTTTGTTTATCAAATCAAAATGTGTTCCTACGGTGCTTATATTTTTTCGCAACTATACATATGCATGTCTTGAACAGACACCTGGCACTGTTATGGATTTTCTTTAGTGCTAGTGTGGCGCGTTCTCTCAACAAATCATGATTTCTGTAATTCTGAAGACTGTTTGGAATAACACATTCAATCAATTCATCTATCGATTGCTTAATTGTATACTAATAGAAAAAAATAAATCTCCTTTTAAATTATCCGCCTTCTTAAATTAAATCTTAATATAAGACCAAAAATTCCAAAAACAAGATTTATCAGGTTATTTTCATGAACAAAATGAACTTAAGTTCTTAAAATGAACACTTAAATTATATCGAAAATTCTCAAAATAAGAATTTTCAATCCTTTTTTTGTACTACCTTCACATGTATTATTCCCAACTGGTTCTGGTTGCCAACTGGTTCTGAATAGTGACTAATTTGTGGTGAAAAGTTGTCTTTACGCAAAGACAATATCGTAGCATATGAAGTCTCACTGATGTAAGACACTAGCTTATGGCAAATAGGCGATCATTTTGGTAGCAATAATAAAATGCAATTATTGCACATGAAAACTTGAAATAATATTATTTAATTTTAATGTGGGTAATGTTTTTAGATTTTTTCGACTTGATTCAAACATTTATCTTCTTCTTTGTAGATTTTTGTGGTTTGAAATAAGATTTAAAAAATCTTGAATATAAAATGGAAAAAATCTTGAACCTAGAACAATTTTCTTAAAATAAGAACAAAATGTGATTACGCTAATCAAATGGTCACGATTCTATGACCAAAAATCTTAAATCAAACATTTTTTTTATCAGTGTACCAATATGGTTTGGTATAGCGATTAATTTGTTGGTACCATCACCTATTTCTAATAATTATTTTGAAAATTCTTTGGCAGCTGGATCGTTTTGTAGGTGAATACGCATATTAATGTTGAGTGTAAATGTTTGTACAAGTCTTCATTTATTTCAGCAGATGTTGATCGCAAAGAGTCGCGGAAGAATCTCGGAAGAGCCGCGAAAGAATCGCGGAAGAACCGCGGACCTATCGATTATTGCTGTAAAAATTATTGCACAACCACATGGTTGCACTAGTTATTTATCAGCTAATTCGTTGATCCAAATTTTCTAGACGGAACTTTATTTGGCCGCAAAATTTTGACAGGGAGGGTAGAAACCGGCCCAAAGTATGTTAACTCACCGTGCAGTCGTACTTTTGGTAGGTTGCCTCCATACACATGGAGTTGACGGTGGCAATGGACACATTCTCACAGGGAGCCATGTCCCCAATCTTTAGCTGGACGCGCTGCAGATGATCTCGGTGCCGGGACCAGCCCAGGGTATTGCAGTTTGTCCAGATTTGCTCGGGATGGGATGGTATTCCACCTGACTCTGGAGCTGGACCCTTTGTGGCCGTGCGGGCGGAGGATGAGGTGACCCCCGTGGATCCCACTGACGAGCTGCCAGCATAGTAGCTCGCCTGGGATGCATAATCAGGCAGGTGATAGGCATCCAGTTCCTGGTGCAGGGCTTCGGCTTTAGGCATATATGAGGCAGCTGACCCGGCGCCAAAGTGATGCTCCTCCTGGTCGGGCATATGATCGTCGTCTGTGAAGCTACCCTCCGTGGAGCTCTCCATCTGTTTTTTGGATGGAATCAAGAAGAATTGCTGATTCTCCTGGGACAAGGGACGTCGGGGAAGCAGTTGCCCCTCCAATCTCTCGGCCACAGGCGCATGTGATCTTCTCTGGGCCGGTGGCTGTTGGAGTAGGCGGCGCTGCAGTGCATCCGGCAAGCAAATGGGACGCACATGGTCCGAATAGCTGACCGCCGTTTCCAGGCGCACCAATGCCGCCGTACTTCCCTCCACCGGGCTCTTGATCATTCCAATAATCCGGCGCCGTTGCGTCCACGGAGCTTTTGCGGACAGACGAACTGCGCCTACAATGGCCATCCAGGTGGCCCGCGGCTGACCCTGGAAGCAGCCCTCGGTGGTTAGGACCCACTCCTGCGAGATCAGTGTCCCGTCGCACACGTGAATGTCCTCGCGAAACAGGGCCACCAACCAGGGCCAATCCCCAGGAGCAGACATCTTCGGCAGGGACAAATGCTGCTTGGCATTAAAAAGCGCCGACTGAACTCCGCATCTGAGCTCGTCACATCCCACGTAGAGCACCTGCCGTCGCGGACAGTGCGTCCTTATGAAGCTGATCTCCGGAGCATGGGGATCCAAAACGCGGACGTAGTCGGACAGCTCCTCCGTGTCGTTTTGTACATCGAATATTTCCACGGATCTGCAGAAGAACAAGCGTACAATTTTACAGTGAACATATGTTCCTAAAGGGATTGTCTTTTCTCCTTACTCGTATCCCAGTGACTTGCACAACGATTCTGATACTGTTTGGCGTACCACGAGCTTGGCATCGCCCTCGAGTCCCTCAGCACACAACTTGCCCACTACTCCTTTTTCGGAGAAGACGGCATAGCCTGCGGAGTGAAACCTGGACAAGTAGGGAACCAAAGGTTCCGGCTGGATTAGATCGGAGGCCAAAGGAGCAATAGAGACTGCATAGAAAGATGTTAACAAATTAATATTTCACTATTGTTCAAGCGGAATCGTTGTTACTTTATTTAACAAAAATCAGCTGCGACTTACGGCAATCCTTTTCATCGGCTCCATCCGGACAATCCGCTTTGCCGTCGCATCTCGCCTTCCGCGGCACACACGCCCGTCCACGGCCACAATAGAGGGCGTTCTCAGAGCAGAAGGCGCAGTCTCGCTCATCGGACAGGTCTGGACAGTCCGCATAGCCGTCGCAGAGCCGGGGACTTTGGACATTGGACTGCATGTCGCTAACGCAGTGCGGCTTCTGGTGGCAGGACTGGGTGCCCGTGGACTCCGGAAAGCGTTCACAGTCGAAGAAGTGACGGAAACGCTGTGGCAACCGACTTCCGCAGCCGACCATGAAGGACTCGCAGTACTCGCGGCATATCTGGCCAGGCTGCAGATTAAAGCCGTGGGCATCGCAGGGCGGCTGGAGCAGCCTACACACAAAGTCGTAGGCCTCCCGATGACATTCGCCGTCGACCAGCTCCCGAAAGACGATGACATCCTCCGCCAGCTGCTTAAAGCTGACATGGCCCAACAGGTTGGGATAGGTGGTTATATTATAGCCCACTTGGTTGCAGTAGCTTAACTCTATCGGGGCGCAGCGTCGCGGAGGGGCCGGTGTGGAGGTCACCACAGGTTCAGTAGCCTCATCGTGTCCCCCCAGTGGCGAACTGGACATTATGGACTCCTCAATAAGACCCGTCGTCTCCTTGATGCTCAAACTTGATACATTCACCGTCATGTTGGCGAAGTGGCGACGCTGCTGTGGGGGCTGGCTCATCTCCTCGTGGAACAGTGCCAGCAGATCGCCACTGCTCACTAGTCCCGCGTACGGATCGAAGATCATGTTGAAATGCACGATTATGTTATTATTGTCCTCGCTGCTAAAGAACGGATAATAAATTACATTTTAAATATATTTAGCATTTGACATATTTATGTACGAGTATATCCGTGCCGGGTATTATAATTTTGTCATGATATTTTCAACGCATTGAAGGAGGCATCTCCGACCCCAGAGGGATATATATTTTGTCTGTCTGTCTGTATCCATTTTGCCAAAATGGATCGAATTTCAATGATCCAATTGCAGAGGGCAATGTATATAAGCTTTGGCTTACCGAAGCGAGCTTCCTTTCTTGTTTAAAAATACCTACCCATCGAGTGCCAAAATCTCGCTGCCCTCGTAAGCTTCCCGAAGATCGGAGCGCCTCAGTGTGAGATTAATACGCTCCCGGTAATCTCTGGCTTTTTCGTGGAATCTCATCGAGTTCTGGTTGGCCAGCTCCATGCTCCACTTGTCGTTCAGGACCATAAAGCGACCGCGGAAAACTCGGTCTGGCAGCGGTTCCGGACGGAAGTAGGTGTCTGAAATGGTTTGGTGGAATGTTACGAATTGATTAATATTTCTGATGGACAGTAACTTACATCCTACATAGACGAAGGCTCCGGCAACGAGCAGGGCGATAAGGAATCCGGCAATCACGGCGCATCCGCACTTTTGGCCGTCGCCCAGCTTCCGGCGGGTGAAGCGGATATCTGAATCGGTGGAAAGTACAGATTCTGACTTTCTCCTTAGCCCGCTATTGTGGCTGTGTATGTGAAGGTGATGTTCCCGTTCCCGTTCCCGTTCCCTATCTCTCTCCCGCTCCCGCTCCCGCTCCCGCTCTCTCTCTCTTTCCCGATCCCTCAGCTGCGCTGGGTCCAGTGGATCAGATGCTCCATTGCAGGCGGAGGAAAGCGGTGTGCCGTTGCCGTGGATGTGGTGCGGTTTGTGGTGACGTGTGCATCTGGTGTTGTGAAACACCTTGGGCGGTTGAGATGTAGTGCCCATGCCCACTGGCCCTCCACTGGGATTGGGATTACTCTGAACAGCGCCCTGAAAATGACAAGAAAGGTAGGTGGGAAAAGTACATAGACAATTTGAGACTTAATATTTGTAATTTAAACAGGTCAGCGACCGGTAAATCGCCTTAAATGCTTTTGATTTTTTTTAGCCCAATCATGCCCCTAAATCAAACTACAGAACGAAACAGCTTACAAACTTGGAATGTTTGAACAACAACAAAACAAGCCTGGAGCAACCAAATTTGGTAATAACATTTTTAGAGATTGCACGCAGATCAAGTTTTTCTTTATATTTGCCCCGCCCCGTAACGCCCACAATAATCATACAAATTCGTTCCCGTCCAGGAATAGTTTGCAAAACGAAAAAATGTTCTATGCAATTTTTGGGCTCAAAAAATTAGTAGACTTTTGTTTTATAATATCGTTTACGTATGTTAGTGTTAGCCTTATATATACAAATGTAGAATTATCCACGCCTACTTCTACCATCGTTGATCAACATAATATTGTGCGACATGCACTACAGCATCAAGACTACAGTAATATACAGGCAGGCTCCGGCTTTTACTTTTACAAGATACTCTCGTTTTCGTTTCCGAAAACGACAAATCGGTGCTCTCGGTTTTCACTTTAACAAGATTTTTTCGAAATAAAAAACGGCAAGATTGTTTTTGCGAAATGAAAAGTAAATTACCTTTTCTACATAAAATCGGATCTGAATTGCAAAAGGAAAAAATAGTTGACTCGTTGGTCTATTTATGTTTATTTCATACCATCAGTAGATCAATCTAGTTCGAATTTACTTTTTAAATATTTATTTTCCTTCAAACTTCAAATTCGGAAAAGAAATATTTGCCGTCGGCAACCACAACTTTCGTTTTGGTTGGCAGGGCGGCCGCACTGTTGGTGGAACGAAACGATCTGGTCAAAATGCTTGTAAAATTAAAAGGTGGGCATTAATAATGTTCAAGGAGTGTAAAATAAAGTTTTTATAAATAAACCAGTTTAATTTCATTGTTTAACTGGTATTTTTACAATTTAAAAAAGGTATACAAGTCATTGGAACAGATAAATAAACAATTTCAGCCTTTATTTGGCTTTAAAGCAATCAATTAAAAAATGGAAAGACATTTAAACATTCCGTTTACATCTAAAAACATCCAAGCCAACAGTTTGACAAAAAGTTTGTGAAAACCGGAGCAGCTTAAAACGAAACCGAACGGTTTTGGTCGAAAACGAAAAACGAAAGTGAAAACCGGAGCCTGCCTGATAATAAATAATTGATTACAATTAGGTGATGAATTCATTTTTTCTTTTATTTTACCTCTTTATACCCGGTACCCATTGGGTACCAGGTTACGTTAGTGCCAACAGAGAATGTATGTAACAGGCCGAAGGAGTAATCTCCGACCCCATAAAGTATATATATTCTTGATCAGCATGACCAGCCGAGTCGATTTAGCAATATCCGTCTGTCCGTCCGTGTGAAACAACAGATTTCAGAGACTATAAAAGCTAGAGCTACAAAATTTGGTGATAACATTCCTATTTGTTGCACGCAGATCAAGTTGGTTTTAAAATTTGGTTAAGTCCACTTCCGCCCGGCAAATCGAGAAAAACATTTAAGGGGGTAGATGCACTCAGAAGCGTAAAAATACATAGGTATATTTTCAAAAATTCATTTTGTATAGAAACTAAGTTTATTTTACAAAATTATTTATACATTTATTTATACAGTTTTCATGCAATGAAATTAATAATTTTACAAAAAACTAAAATAATTATTATTTGTTAAAATATCGCCATCTTAGTTGGACCCTCTCTCTCGAGTAGTGCCCCACTGTGCCCCTTCTGGATCATCTAAGATCAAATAACCAAAAGTAAACCTATAGTTTAATAATCAATCCTGTCTGTAATCGAAGCTTTCTGTTTTTTTTTTTTTTAAATTCGCAAAATGGCTGCTTTCGAAACTTTAGACTCTGATTTTCGATTAAAAATTTTCAGGTAATTGTTTTAAAAATAGTAATTTTTAGCATAAATTAATATCCTTTAATTAAAGACTAGTTTTTAATGCCAACAAGAAAATATCCAAATTTCATCAATATCCAACGAGTGGTTTTTGAGTTATAGTGGTCACCGGATGAAAAAACACACTTTTCAAAAAAACGCGTTTAAAGTTTCACAAACAGTTCTACACCCCATGGTGCGACTTTTTAATTTTGTCTGTAACTTTAACAATATTTCTCGAATCTTAATAACATTTTTTTGTACAACGGGCAAATATATGTACATACTTTAAGAAAACGCAAAAAAAATCAATTTTTCAAAAATTCTACGTGCGTCTACCCCCGTAACTAAGCGATTGTCGTGATTTTTAGTTTAAAGTAAATATATATGAAATAAATACATTTGTGCGGACGTTCTCTGAAAATTTGAGTAAAAACGGATAATAAACATGGAACTTATTGAAAAATACAATTTCTGTGCATGCTTCTTCTTCTTTTGTGTTGAGAAAGCGAATGCGTGTTGCTCAACTGTCCATAGAAATATTTGCCTTTTTTGGGTGTTGCTCAGTATGTTCCTAGCAACATTGGTCTTCATTTGTCAAAACAATTTTTTTTCCATAATAATGTTCTATTAAATTTCACCCACAATGCTTTGGGTACCAGGTATTCAAGTGTGCTCGACTGTGAGATACTCGGTACCTAAACGATTGTGCTTTACACTAAAAGGCAATTTGAAATAATACATACACCCAGAAAAACGGATTACCTAAAAAGTGCAAAAATGATCTAAAATTTTTGGAAAAATTGCCTAAAAGTGCGCCAATTATGGCCTAAAATGAAGGTGATGGATGGACTTGACTTTTTAGGTAATTCGCGACCTTAAAAAATGTCAAGCAATGCGTGAACTAAAATGGTCTAATGATTCACGCTTAAATTTAAGCAATATTGAATATATAACAATTTTTTTCTTAAAACTATAAATAATATTGAGGGGTTCTCATACGAAAGTCAAGACTTGACTATATGCCTAGATCAAACACAGTTGTGTCGTAAACATAAACATCTAAATAATATTATTTTTAAAGTAATACAACCACATAAAATAATAAAATTGTATTCCATTGTATTTTATATACCCGGTACCCATAGGGTACACGATAGGGCTGGGCGCGGGCCGGACTTTTTTTCGTGGCCCGTGGGCTTACACAGGCCCGGAACGAGCCCGGGCCTTAGCAAAAAGGCGCGGCCCGTAAAAGCCCGAAATAGGCCCAAACATTTTTTATTTGTTTGCGCTATTTTTGTTTATGATCGAATTAGAACCGCCGTTTATCGCATTTTTATTGTTTATCGATACTGCTATCGATTTGCTTATACACATTTTAGTTCTAATCCAAAAACTCCAAGCCCTCCCTCCCCGAACCAGCAGAAAGCACGCCAAAAAAATGCACTAAGCTTGGTCATTTCTTAATTTATTTTAAGATTTATAATTTATTTATTTAATAATTTAAAAGCGGAACTTAATGGCATATCTGTTATGATTAAATTTAAAATCCCACGATTTTTAGGCCCTGAAACTTTATATAATAAATCCAATTTTTTATGGTACACGTTATATAATAATTACAACGTTTATTTTCAAATTTTTTCAATTTCTTTCTCTTAGTGCCGCCTTTTTCCTGTCCTTACTCATTTGTATGTAACAGGCGGCCTATTATTTTTAGCGCTGACGTGGGCGACGGCTGTGAAGGGTTAATGCGCCCGCGGCAGCAAGCCAATGGATGGATCCTGCGGATTCCCGTGTCCCCGTGTCCCCGGATCCCTGGATCCCAGTGATGTGTGGACCGGCGATGCGACGGCAACGCCGACTTTGCAGCCGACAGGCCAAGTAAATAGCGAACAGACAGCGAGGGGCGACGCCAGAGTTCCCCATATACTTATGTTGAAAAGCGGCCATGAAGCCAACAGCCCTAAAACCTCAGGCATCGGGTGCAAGCCATGAGTTCCAAAAAAGCCACAAAAATAGTACCAACAATCAAAATAAAAAAAAAAAGTTCAAAATAAATCAAGCAAATGCGAGGCAAGATATTGAAATTAATTAAACAGGTTGTAATTCTCGCTACCTTCTAAAGGGGGTACACTGTTCAGCAAGAAAACAATATCGAGGACTCTGTACCGAATGATATTGTCCGCTAAGTAGAAGCTTTAGAAATCTCCAAGAAGCAAAGAAATGTCCGTTTGCATGACGCATCCGGCTCGAACACAAAACCATATGCAACATAAATATAAATACTTATAAAAAAATAAACGAAATGATAAACGGAAAATACTAATCCAAAACGATAGAAGTAAAACGAAATGAATACCGAGGACTCTGTACCGAATGATATTGTCCGATAAGGAGCAAGAAACAGAAATCACCAAGAATACCATATGCAAATTAAATATAAATAATTCAAAAAGAATAAACGAAATAAACGAAAAATATTAATCCAATACGAAAAGGAGGCCAAGAAGGCCAATCACCTCACGTGGTAAACAAAGAATATAAATAATTCAAAAATAATATACGAAATAAACGAAAAATAAATATTCCTAAATAAAAAAAAGAAAAGGAAAATATGGACAAGCACATGCCAAGTAAAACTCAGGTCAGTTTAAATAAAATAAAATAAATTTTTGAGGAGACCTTAATGGTCGGACCTCAGAGAGGCGACTGAATTGTCGAGCGTTTGCCCATGCCCTTAAATAGAGATTTCCAGGGCCTACTCGATTATCATTGACAATAGATAATCAACAATCGATAGAGATAAATGACAATAGTTTAAGTGTTGCCTAATAAGGTTACCACTTAAGAGATGGCAGCTCTTATGGTGTTGTTTAACACGGGTGCTCAGTGCTATGGCACGCGGGCACATTTGTTTTAGTTTTGACACTTAGAATACGGAGCGGCACTTGCCTTACTTTCCTAAGGCACACGCCGATTCCTCTTTGAGTCGCTGTCCGTAATGAGCCAAGCCAACAAAAAGTCCATTGAACTTTTTTTTCTCTTCAACTCACAATGCCAAGCGTTGTTGTCTTGTTCTCGACTCTGCACTGACACTTTTTTTGTTGCGTTTAAGTGTGATTTTAGTTTATTGTGGACCAGCGACGCGTGCATTTTATTGGATTTCTTTGGCGTGTCGTTAAAATGAGTGATGCATTGACAAGTGATTACTTCGCAATAAATTTTA
>VNJO01004021.1:0-29496 GCA_008042535.1 Drosophila tani | reverse complement strand
TCTCCCACTGTGCGTCGATGGGGAGCACTTGATGTGGAAGGAAGAGACCGACCGGAAGGATATCGCCCCTCAGGTCCTCATACGTTGACTAAGTATAACTTACCTGACATTTTCCTTGGATGCACATATCCAGGCTGCCAGAACGACAACGGGTTCCATCTTGGACCCGCGCCGACAGTTGCACAATGACACTCTGCTCGTCGTAGTGCTCCGATTCCTCGTCGTTGCCGCCACTCCTCTCCCGGGATATGTCCTCGACAAGATGCGCCGGATGGCCTCTGTGAATGGAGAACATATCTGGCATCAAAGGTATTCATGATTTAAATACGGAAAGGTTGCCCAGCTGCACTTTATTTAATCTATGTCTACGCTGAAAGCTAACGAAAAGGAGGTCTAAGTTGACTAATTAGAAGCAAATCAACCGAGACTGTAAATATATAGGCCCTAATACTGAGTGCCTACTTAAATTGCATCCAATGCATCAAAGTACCTTAAACAAAATAATTATCTTGACTTAATTAGCTCTTGAGGTTGGAGCATGAACCAACATTTCCTTTCCTCACTTGATTTAAACAACTTACGTGTTTAATTTGGCATAATATAATAGTCTTAAATAAGGTAAATTATTCGGTTAATTAAGTATATAATACACTCCATAAGTTTTTTCGTTTTAGAAGCATAGTTTTCTGGGCGTTTAAACCTTTCAAAACACTCCCTTTCTTTAGCTGAACTTTGCATCATAATCAATTCTCTTTTAGTTTTTGGGGTATCCCCTCATAAATTTAATTTTCAGATGTGAACTACCCAGGTCGGATTTAATTTTCAAGTACATCTCACAATTTTAAGGCTTAGAAAATGATTTATTTGGCCAGTTGAAAATAAATAAAAGGAAAAAGAAAGCTACTTCAACCATGCTCAATATTGTATACCCTTAAAAAAAAAAAAAGCAATCTAAACGGATTAACCGCAAAAGACAACGAAACCACAAAAACCAAAACACCAACCAAACACAACTGCCACTAATTTTAACCGCAAAAAAAGCAGAAAAGAAAAACAAAAAGGCGCAAACAGCTTTTTTATTGTCACGGAACAAGGAAGTAAGACGGACCAAACCACATAAATGTGGACGCAAATGGAAGCCACTTGAAGCCGCACTGCACGGCTCGCCGAGCGGAAGCCATGATGAATAATGAGTGCACATCCGACTGGACCAGCTGCACCACTGACCGATTAGGTGCGGCCATAGCTTCCATATACCCCATAAACTGCACAAAAAACATTTTCACAGAAATGAATTTCTAATTTCTAAAAAGTGCTTTCTGTAAATCGTCCTATAAATGAAATTTTCTATATTTAATACTAAGAGCACTCTTCAGAGGATTATAAAAAGGTGTAACCTGTTAAATTCAGTAAGCTGGCTTGAACTACAAATTCAAATATTGAAAAAAATATAAAAAAAGGAAAATATAAATAGGAAGAGATTCATGCAAGGCTCTATACCTTAAATATTTCTCCAAAATTTAATAATTGGTTTTAACAATGAGTTCTACGTTCTTTCAGTGCACTCATAGGGCAGCCACCAGCCACCAGCCAACTCCCACTCACACTCACCTGCACGTGAGCGCACAGGGCTCGACGTAATCGTAATGCGGTGTCCACTTGTATAGAGTGCCATCGTAGGGGACATCGTTGTAGGCGGCACACTGGCTGGAACGGAAGTCCTGCTGCTCCGGACAAGGCTGCATGTTGCAGATGCGAAAACGGGCGCTCTCGCCGCGGCAACTGCCGGAGTTGCTGCACCTACGTATCTGTTGCATGATGCCGCCGTCGCAGGTGCGCGAGCATGTCGACCAGTCCGACCAGGTCGACCACTGCCCGGGTCCGCTGCCTCCTCCATTCTGGCCTTTCGCTCGCTTCTGTTGCTGCAAATTGGCAGTTACAGTTGCGTCGCCGTCCGAAAAGCCATGCATACTCACCTCCAGTTCATTTTCTAAATCGGATGCTGTGTTCCATGTATCGTCGAATGCTTGGCTGGCATTAAGCTTCTTTGCGGAGGCGGGTCGTGCATTCAACAAAAGGCAGAGAGTTGCCTGAAAAAGTATAAATGAAAGTTTCAAAGTATTAGTGTTTATGTGGATAAAAGTCAAAAAGGTGTGACCGAGACTAGAAAAATGTGCATTCAGTCCTAACCACGAATACCTCATTTTGTTTGAAATTTCATTGGTATTATAATGCTTAATTTTAAAGTTTAGTAAACATATTTTGTAATATTATTAACATAACCTCAAAATGATTCCTACTTTTTTGACGCTTTTAGCTATTGTTTTCACATTAATTAACATTTTGTACACAGAAGTGTGTTCTACCAACAATGCTACAAGATAAATATAAACAAATTATAAGCAGAAAGAAAACGAGGTTTGGTTTAAACATATCAATGACAAAAAAGCAATTAAAAAGCTTAAATTACCGTTGGTTTGACCTTCTTTGCTTTTGTACGCAGAGTTATTTTGACAGAAAAATTCGAATTTTTGATTTTTCAGTTCTAATTAATTAAGTTGTTGATTTGATATATGTGTTAATAATATAAAAAAATCAAGATGATACCTTCAATCCAACTATTTATTTTTAGCGTCAAAGTTTTGCGTTAGGTATGTACGCAGAGTTTTTCTGGCAAGTGCTTATTGGAAATCATTGGAGTAATATCGTATATCGTCTTTGACCTTCCTAGAGTCAACTATCACAGTGATCCAAAGGGATTCACCTCGCACCTTTACCGTTTTTCACGTATTTTTCTGGGTTTCCTTATTTTAATATCGAAGCAACATTAACCTAAGCACGCATGACGTCTACACATATGTACATATATGCGCGTTCAGAGGACTATTAACTTAAAAAGCCATCCCGCCAAGATTGTGGATGACTATACTCGTTGGATGTCTGCTAGTTCCTGCTGTTACCGGCACCTTATGGCGTGTCGCGATATATCCACGTGCTTTAATTTACCGAAAACTACTTATATACGAGTATATGGTCTGAGCAACTGCACGCAATCACGACCTGTGGCTTAAGAACGCTGTAAGCGTTTGTCGCAGGAAGTAGATATTAGAAAGTTTATAAGTACTTTAGGGCATGAACTTGGGCCTGAGTTGGTGTACTCATTCTTACCCCAGGTGGATTTAGCTATTTAAATTGTAGGTTAACCAACTATGCTTATGAGACCCTTTGGAAAGAGAGTAAATCCATAACTTTTCTAAACTCAATTTAAATGGACCTTTCGAGCAAAAGATTAAACTTGAAGAGGATATTTGGCTTCAACTGTATATTCTTAAAAACTTGAACTAATTTACATATTTACGCAACCGCAGTTTCCTTTCGCCCAAGGCGGTCGAGTCCATAAGTAAGTCAAAGTTATTATCGCTGGTACATATGTATCTGCCATATCTGGCGTCAACTCGGAGGCAACACACCGCATACTAACAACAACGGAAGGTGACTAACAACTAGGCGGCTTAACACAACTTTCTGCCTAAGTCAAGATCTTAACCCTCTGAACTCCCCTGCCCCGACAAGGAACAATAAGCCGTAAACATTAAAATAGTTAGGAGGCGCAATCTTAAGAGCAAATCAGCGCCAAATGGACCGCAGCCAGTGTAATAGCCACAAGCTAATTCCGTCGAGTGAATGTTGGGGCCAGGGACGAGGCTATGTAAACCTTCCGGAACGGAAGCTCATACCATATAGATTGTCTCCTGCATGAAACATGACCTGACCCAAAGAATTCCTTTTCACGCAACGCCACGCCACACCAACTGGGAAACTCACTCTCCCCGTTTGATTGCAGTTTGGATAGAATGGAATAAGCTCTAAAGGATATGTAAAGCCAACACAAGATAGAATACCCGATAAAGCGAGAGTAGAGCAATAAAAGTCTGCAAAACGAACAGAAGCACAGCTGAACCTAGAGAGAACTGTTATCCAAATCGGCGTAAAATCTCATATGTCCATCCATGCGGCTAGGAAAAGCTACTAAATTACTATTTAAGTATCTATTACCTTGTTTCAAGTGTTGCCACTGGCTAGACCAGCATATACAAATGTTAGTGAGTGTGTGCTCCCCTAATGGAAATGTTAAAGCTCAGGGGACCGACCAACCAACCATCCTATGGACGTTTGAAAAACAAATAACCAAACCCACTGAAGACTTAGCCCTGGCCACGTGTTTGACGGCGACAGGTGAATCCCTCCCCCTCCCGTCGGGCGGACAGGAAGCCGGGTATCTGTGCGATTGCGGTTTCAGGGCTTTCAGGGGCATGGACTGGGCAAGGTTGGAAAAACATTAGCAAACAGCATTGGACAAGAAAAGCACATTTTATGTGCAAGCATTCTGCGATGCCTGTAATTATTTATTTATGAGTTGAAACAGTTTCAATAACTCACTTTCGCAGGTCTATCCTTCCTGTCCTTCCCCCGCCGAGCATACGTCAAATGCCGAGAGCCCTGCGAGCTTGTATGTGTGTATGAGCTTTCGACGTCGAGCCAGGAAGTCATTGTAGGTAGTTAGTTAATGTGCACAGTGGTGCGAAAATGATCAATTTATACAAAGGCCCTTAGGAAAGGAGAGCGGCGTGTGCTGGCACTTACATTAATAGTAAATAAGGGAATGGCTTCCGGCATTGGTATTGTTACGTTATTAATTGAAATAAATAGGAGACATATAATCTTCTTATTTTGTAATTGGAATGGAAGTGTACTACCTAGGCAAACGAGGGTCGGTCGCCTTCCAAGAACAATCCTAAGCAATATGGCGAAGGAGAAACTAAGCCTCAAATAATACACGAATAATTCATTCAAAAACAATACAATTTTTGGCTTGGTTACTGGGACGGTAAGTAAGCATTTACATTTTGCTTAGGTAAATCTTTATGCCATTTCCCCTGGTGGGTTTCAATAACTTGCTTTCTTGCTAACTTTGAGCTTGCTTTCGAAAAAGACAGCCTGATACCAAACATGTGTATTTGTGGCTTTATATAAAATTTAAAATAATGTTCTATGTTTAAACTTGTTTTACACTTTTTTAATGGGAGCATCACAAAAAACTTTTACCACTAGCATTTTGAAATCACTTAAAAAAGAGTATAAAACTATGCTACAAATGTGTCATTGTAAAATAAAAGTTTTCACTGAATTTGGGGCCTCAAACATTTTAATGCATACTCTTAGACACACCCAAGAATTGGGAGTAACAAACTTAGTTATAAATAAAATAATATATAATCAACCCACTGTTCTGTTCAAAAATATATGGCATTACATAAGCGATTGTTTAATTTGATTCAATATTTATTAGTCGACGCACTTGATCTCTCAATAATATTTAATATATAGAAAAATAACATTTTATTCAAAAGACCTGCCTGCATTTCTGTTCCATTTTATTTTTTCATACCACTGTGCCAGCCCGGCAGCCAAGTCTATTTTCAGAGGCAGAGTTAGAGACACTGTAGCACATAAGACGACGGACCCAGAGGGATGGTGAGACAAGAAGGAGGGCTCTTGGCGGTAGGCAATTTTTGCATAAATACTGGGGCATGGTTGGTTAGGTCGGGGCTGAATGGAGAGCATCCCTCCAGGAGGCTGCTGCCAAATGCCAAAGCATGGGGGAGTTCGCCAGACGATTAGACTGTCAAAGATGACGACGGGAATGGGGGTGAGGATGGAGTGGGGGCGGGTCTTGTTCAGGTAAACGCTGTTCCGTCAGTTGATTGTATTGTACATGGATGGAAGGCAGGTGGGGCTGTCGTACTGCCGGATAATGTGTTTGTAGCGTTACGTCAGTTATTTATTCAAAGCGACAGCGACAGGCGGCGTAAAACGTCAATGAGCTAAAATTTTCGTATGCAAAGGCTGGATAGGTTGCCACAAAACAAAAGGTGGAGGAAGGGAAGTGCAGGGATCGGGCGGGATCAGGGTCGCATAGCTGATTTAATGGCTAGGACGAAGCCGAGTGTCGCTTTAGCCACAGCCGGCACAGATACAGTTACAGTTACAGTTACAGATACAGATACAGGAGCAGCAACAACGATGACATGACAACGGATGGATCCAGATGGATAGATGGATGGTTGGATGGTTGAGCCGGTTGCCTAGAACTGGCTTCTGTGCTTTTGGGTCTTGGAATTGATGCTTCTTCTCTGGCTTATTTCCTCCCCGCTATGGAGGCCTGTCTAACCTGTCCGATTGTCTGGGCCCATCTATCCATTTGACTGACATTACTTTGTCATTAATTTCGATGGCAACACTTAACGCATGTGGAAGCAAAGGTCAACTGTCAAGGGCCGCATCCTTCCAAAAATAAAACTCCAGCTTAAAAAAGCCCAGTTATTCAATAGAGAAAAAGTGTAGAGGAGGAACAGTTCCGTCTCTGTCTACGTTTTCTCTAATGCCATTTAACGGCTATAAGTGGCCTATGTTAACTGTTTCCGGCTTTATATGCAGTCCGTCTCGACTCGATATGGCTTCGCTATGAATGCCAACTTTTCACTATTCACACTAAACTTGGGTTTGCTAAGAGCACAAGGGTTATTAAATCGGATTTCTACATAGGAGAAGTTGGTGTTGATTGAACCTTCAAGCTTTTGCAGTAACCTTAAAGACTACGGTCAAATTAACCGAAGAAACAGACCGGGACTATAGTATGATGACGCGGTAATGAAACAGTTATTTTGTAAGAATAAACTTTTAAGCTAAATATGGGTAACCATTGAACAAAAATTTTTGTTGTTGAATTATCTTTAGAATTCAAGCTTGTTTTAAGATTCTAAGGAACCGCCGCTTGGTGAATCACACGACAATCAAATATTATGGCTCCCATGTTACTACATAAAACAAAGATATAAAAAAGTTAAAAGATTTGCTGAATGAAACTGAAAACATTTGAAAGCCCAAGGAAAATCAGAAACAAAGCGCAAAATAAACAGATAAAAAAGAAAGCAAAATTATTGATACGAACGAAAACTTTGCCAATAAATATCATCAACGATTTAATGGGTTATAGAAACCATATACATGTACACAAGTATGGATGTGGTATTGATGAGTTGTGCCCCAAAAGCAAATTCTGTTTTCCGGGGCATTTGACGCTTTGCATGTCAGGAAGTCATTAACTCAAAAATGGAATCGAAACTAAATTGAAATAAAATGCACGACATGCCGAAAGCTAAACCGTCAAAGAGAGCTGGTGGGTGGAATGGGGGTGAAGTAGAGTTAAAAACAAAAAGGGACGAGGGCCGAGGGTCGAGGGACGAGGAGTGTTGTCGCTAGATAGCCAGAAATGCGCCCAGACTCAGCACACAGACAGAGGCCATGGAGCAATCGGATTACATGAGAGTGTTATAAATTTTTATGCCTGCTCTACACGTACAAAAAGTGCGATAAGAGGAGAGAGGGATACTCTGAGATCGGGTGATGGTAAAAGAGGCGGCGAAACTGAAACGGAATGCCAGAGCTGAGCTTGTTTCAACCGGAGTTGCTACGTGATATTTGCACAAAAGACGGGCAAATTTTCATGAGGAAAACGGCATGCCCAGCTCTACAGCCCAGAGACATACTTTTCTGAAAGCCAGCCGTCCAACAATGGAAAAGGGAAAGGGTGCTACTACCTGAAATTTCATGCCGACGATTTTAATTTATTAACTGATTTTTGGAAATATTTTGAAAACTCTTTGAGCTTTTTACGACAAACCAAGTTATTTGATTTATTTTGTGTGTTTTTAAAACCCCCAAAACTTGACCATAATTATTTTATCCTTTTCTTAATTACCTAAATGGAATTAATATATAAAAGTACATATCCCATTCAAAAGCCAGCTGCCAGGCAAAATCGAAATATTTAATCTGCAAATTATTTACAGCATATATGTATAAATATTAAGTACATATGCAAGTTCTTAAACAGTGGCCTGTAAATCGTGCCATTTCCAGCATTCTTTGATATCTGTCATTACCAAAGAAATGATTATACATAAGCTTTTATACGGTTTTTATTCTGCAGGTATATATAGGTATATAGTTTTTTATCTAAGTACTTCAAATGGAGTACTCTTAAAGGATCTTGCCAGATACTTGAGTGACCATAAAATACCGCTTCCGCTAAATCCAATCCCTTTGTACAACCCCCAACCCTTCCATCACTTGGACCACTCCCCGATGCCATTAATCATCTAGCCAAATGGTACAGTCCCAGCTCCGACTATCTTCTAACTCCTTGAAGTACTCTTGGAAAACACTCACTGCAAAAGCTTGACAACTACGCCGAGGCCATTAACACGCCCGCACACTACAGGACAAACAAGCACACAACTGCTGCCAAACAAACACCGGCGAGACCGATATAGGCAGACAAATAGTGGCAAACAGCAGAAGCTAACGGCTCTTGCCAAGCACGAAACTTTGGGCCAAATTGCATGCGAGGCACTCTGAAGAAAATGAGCAGGCAGAGTAACAGATACATTTGTAGCAAATATGAAAAGAAATTCGCAGGACGGCAAGGAAAATATTTACTACACGTAACAATAAATTCAGCCCAAAGGGGAGCGAACAACAAGAAAGCCTACACAAAGGACCCCCTACGAAGGCGCCAAAGAAATGGGAAAGGGTATGGTAAGGAACGAGGTTGAGGTTGGAGCCCTGCTCCCATTCCCAGAGAAAGAAACCTTTCACGTCACTCCTTTTCTAAGGACGTAGAACATTTATTCACACTCTTCGACAAATTGATTCCAAGATTAAATCTTGACAGAGTGAGTCGGCACAAAGGCCAGCAAGAAGGCAACAAGGTAGGCCGCGCCAAGTCACACTGCTTTTAAGGTGATTAAACTTGCTCTAAATAATAAACGGTATTTGCTCGGGCTGGAACAGAAAACAGGAACCCAGCTGCAGGTGTTTTGGGTGCCAGCTCTAAAAACTAATTACCCATCATACTGGCCGGTCGAATCTAAACAACCCAGGACAACGACGTCCAAAAAGAGTTTTCCGCGGTTGGCCTGAAATTGGACGGTTGCCAGTTCTAATTTTAGCTCCATGGCTCGGCCACTTCCCTTGTCGTATTTGTCTCATACATATTTGTTTTTTTTTAGTTTACCATTGAGCTTTGCAAAAATGTGACGCCAAATGTCCATTGACATCGGTTTCTGGTCTTGTAAAAGTTGGCAATCCCGCACAGTGCGGTTAAAAAAGTAATTGTTTAAGCACATTTAAGATTTTTATTAATTTAAATATTCCGTGTTCGTGTTAAATTATTTCAAATATGCAATAAGTGAAAATGTTATTATATATTATATATATCTTTATTTTATTTAGCTGCTTAGTTTTAAAGATTTTATATGTTTGTCTTATAACCATAGTTTTCAAAGCAAGTAAGAAGACAGACTGTATTGACGATTTCAGCGGGACTCTTTCTATTTAAAAAAAAAAATAATGTGTTGTTATTCTCCATTCCTTTTAAGGTTTAATACTTCGATGAAATAAATAAATTATATTTTTCGCGACATTTGTTATGTGTGACCCAGTGTGCGACCCTTGGACAACATTAAAATTAATTACCACAAATGGAAAATCTCATTTGTGGCCTTTTTTTCTTTCTCCACTCAGAGGTATGTATGTAAGGCAAAGTTTTTTGATTGTGCATAGAGCATGACTATTTTTATTTTCTACATAGCTTCACAACTGGGGAATGCCGCATGAAACCGTGATTTCGGGAATAATGAAAAGTAGGGGGGTCTGTGAAAATTATACTTATAGGTCCGAGGAGTAAATCATTTAAAGAACATTTGCTCGCCACCTGTTAGAGCTAGTGTGTTATATTTTATTAAATGCAATCTTAAAGAGCTCCCTAATATGTGGCCTATAAATATTCTCCAAGAGTCTAAAATCTCCACACTTTTCAGAAAGTTCAACTAACTTAACTTCTGTGTGCGGATGAAGCAAGCCAATTGGATGCATTGCAACCTCATTACCACCCTCTTTCCCTTAGAAGGCCATCAAGTATAACAATGTCGCGGAACGAAATTGGGAACCCCCTTTAACGTGGCCATTGCCATAGAGAGTGTGTAATAGTGTAAGTGTGTTTGTAGATGTATGTGTAGAGAGTAACCCAGAAAACTAAACTGAACTTGGCTGAACGAATAAAGGCAAATAAAAGCGAGCTGAATAACACGCAATGAACAAAAAAATAAAAGATTTAGCCAAAGATGCAGAAAATAAAAATATAAGACAATTAAGAACATTGAAAAATAGCCGAAGCGTAGAATAGTCCTTTTCTAAACTATTGAAATTGAAATTGTTTAAAATATAAAAAACCACAAATAATATAGATTTAAGGAATATAATAGTGCCTTCATGAAAACTTGTTTAAAAAATAATATATTCTAAAAGGGGACTTTTAGATTATACTCTTTCGATCATCACAAAATGTATTATGCCATCTGCAAGTGTATAAGAAATAGTAAGAGAACAAACGAGAAAAACGAACTTTTAGGGGGGAACAAAGTTGAAGTTGAGCGAAGCCCACAAAAACTTGCTGAAAATCATGAAATATTTCGTACATTAGGAATTGTTATATGGAGTTGAGAGTGCCCTGCATCCCGTTTTCATTTCTCTTCGCTGCTTTTTCCCCGGCGGCAGCACGCCAATAACAATGGCATTTGACTTGGTTACCAGTCAAAGGCAACTCTGTGGGAATGGCGAACCGAGATGAGATTGAGAAGTCAGCATCTTATTTATTCCATTATGACTCTGTCCATTCTGTATGCTTACCGTCTTCCTCCTGCGCCCTCCGGCCTGCCATTTCTATCCGACCCTCTACTCTGTTACTTTTGGCTCAATTACTCAACGTTTTTATGGCGAAGCCAAATGAGTATACAAAAGAATTCAATTATTTATTTCTGTTTCAACCATGGCTTTAAATTAATTTATCATTTTAGGAAAGAGTTTCTTACTTACATATTTTCAAAGGAATTTTTAAAAATCATTTTTGGGGAACAATAATTATTAAAAATTGTATCCTTTTAGATTTTAAAGCTTTAATTCTTTAACAAAATCGTTGACTTTTTAAAACCATTTATTTCGGAATAGTTAAAGAAATAATGTTGGTTCTAAAATGCAGCATAAACGACTATTGAAAATAATGCTCCAGAAGTCTGCAATGAAAGTATTGGCAAGTTGCATCTATATTTACTTTTGAATATGTTTTCGATATCCTACGTAGACCTTCGTAAAATTAGTTCATTATTATATTGCTTTGTTCTTAAAACTTTTGTTTAAGATTAAAGATATTGTACTAATAGAGTGAGTGTCTGAGTTTTTAACTTTATTATTTATTACAAAAGAAAAGCAAATATTTCAACCACTTAAAGTGCATAAGAAAAAATCAATAAATCATAATTTACATTTGCAACTTTTGCTTGTTATGAACTCCGACCTTCCGAGCTTCCATCTCCCGCGTTATAGACATCATGAAACTTACAACTTTGTGTCGTAGGTACCCGGGGAATCATAAGCGCTGGCAAAACGGTCACACAAAGTTGTGATTATAAACTTTTTAAGAGCTCTTCACGCGTTCCCTCTTAAATATGCAACAATTTCCGCATAATTTCATACACAGGGAGCGGTACCATTCTCCTCGTCCCTCTGGCCACACCTGCTCCTGCCTTTGCTGAGCTCCATCTGCGGCATGTGAGGCTAATCACGTGACATTCCGACACGAACGCACGGTCGCAGGGCGTTTGGCTAACAATTATTTCGGCCCAGCAGGCACATACACACACGCCCAAGTACCAGCCACCTACAGACTCACATTTCCGCCTCGACAAACAGACAGGGCCCACACATTCGCTGGGCCGTGCGGCTGACAGGATTTGCGGCTTCTGCGGGCGGTCCAGCGATGATTAATACCAAGCAATTTCCCATCCTACAACGTTGGCTATGTGTGCGCCTCATGCGTGAAAATGTCATGCTTTTTCGTCAGTACCATGTCTAATGCTGCATCACTGAGCAAACAGTGAGAGCACACATTTAACAAAATGTTAGTTAATTTTAAAATTAACATTTGCATAAACAACTTTTCCAAGAGATAAAATTGAACAAGCTGTTTAACAATTCAATTCAATTCAATTCAATTTTAACAATTTATTATTATTGTGTGACTTGAGGTAAAATTTCTGTAATGATTGTCAGGCTTATGTTATAAAAAAATAATTTTATATTCATTTATTTTAATAACAATTAACACCTCTCTGATTCATTTTGTAGTTTACGGAAAATTTAAATATATGGCTTCAGATTATATATTTAGATATTCCAATAGAGGGATACTGCTTTTCTTATTATTGAAGTAGAAAGTTTTTTTAAGCCTAATACCAGCTCTGGGGTACGCCTGAGTTGGGGGTCATTAAGCCTTGAAAACTGCCAATTCAAGCAGTGCATGATACCGATTTTGTGCATGACCGCGATTTTCTCAAAATTGGTACGTGATGAGAACTTTTTAGTTTCGGATTAGCAATATACCGGTTAAGACCTTTCAGAATCAATAGCCGGGTTTTTTTTGTCGACCAGTGTTATCAAACAATCGAACAATAGCTTTGTTAGTTCTATTTTCCAGACCTTTATGCGCATTATTTACATGTCAAGACCAACTTTAAGTTGATGAAGAAGCCCGCATGGCAACAAAAACAATCCAAGACATCCCCAGCGGTGGATATATTATATAAGGAATTTCAGAAGGGGACGGAGAGTCAGAAAAAACTGGCACCGGCAAAAATGTAAGACAGAGCTCAGAGCTGAACATAAAATATTTATAAATATTACATATGCGTAATCGAGTTGATTGATTTTGCAATTTCACGCAAGCTGAAACAAAATGTGAAGACCATCGGCAACGTGGCGAACAACCAGACATGGTGGATATAAGTACCAAAGGGAAAAGGATCGAGGAAAGGAAACGTGAAGGCTGAACTCTCGGATTTTTAGGGGCGGATATGGTAAGAGTGGTCTAAGTGATTTCCAACGGTGTGTGGACTTCGAGTGGGAAGCGAGGAAGTCAGATAAAATACATTATGGTAATGTGCGCACAAAATAACAAGTTACTGACACGCCTCGCACATCTTAATTTTTTATGGCCAGAACGCCGATGATCCGCCCTTGACCATTGGCTTGATTTACAAATGGGTTGCCATTGCTCTGTTGTCGCTGTCAATGGCAAAGAATCTGACCGTCTTCATCCCTAGAAACGGGTTTATTGCCTAACGCTCCCGCCAATAATGAGCCAGGATTCATAATTTGATTTTTTATTGGATACTTCAATGGAAGTCTAGCCGCCTAAAAATCTAAGATTCCCTGCTATTTGCTATGTCACATGTAAAAGTAGAAGTCTACCGAAGCGTAAAGTTATATATAACAATTGTGAGATTTACATTCTAAGCATCAAATAAAATGCTTACAAATCCAGGTAAAACTTGTAGTTGCAAAGATTGCTTAGTTCGTATAAAAATATATACTTACCACAAACAAGGCTGCACGAATTTGCTGAGACTTCCAAAAAATGTTCATTGACATTTTTATCAGCATTTTCTCGTAATCATGATTTCATGCTGCAATAAGAGAAAAGTTTAAAAATTCATTAATTAGCGGAATGTAAGAGCTAAAAAAATTTTAATTGTTAAATTTTAAAATATTTTATGCCATAACAACTCGGATGAATGTATAAATCAATATACCAGATACCAACTGAGAATTTAAGGAATAAGGCAAAAATATATTAATTAAGTCCAGATGCCATCTGGTTGGGAATTTAAGGAACACAAATAAAACCCATCCATAAATACATATTTAAGTAGAGACGTTTTTATTCAAGCCTAAAAATTTATTTTTTATGATGTTTAGAACATAGTTTTTTAAAATCTCAATTACTTTTGAAGAAATCGAAAATTTTAAGAGTGATGTAGACAATAAACTAACCAAATAATTTTAGACAATTTGTTAAGTAACATTTTATGAAACCTTATTAAGTATTTTCTCAAAGTTATTAAATTAATAGTTTATTTAAACTCAAAATCATTTCAATTTATAATTCGCACTTCACTTAAAAAACACTAGACAAACCCACTACACCCCAAGAAAACGGTGTGAAGTTCCCAGCTATGAAAAATATGGCGCACCGTTTATTAATTGCTCTAAACTCTTCTTGCCCGATTTAGTCTCCCTTAGCAATGGTGAAACCATTTAAAATCAATTTCAATATGCGCTGGGGAGCACTAAACGTTGCCCCAGAAACAAGACGGAAAAACTACGATTCTAAACAAGCTGGGGCCAGAGAAAAAAGCGGGTTTTTTGATGAACATTGGGGGAAATTCTCTGGTAATTATAGCTAAGAATTATCGCTCTCCCCTTGCGTTTCCTCCATTAGGCATCACGTCAAAATTAATTCGTTGTGGCAGTTGTCAACGAGTTAGACCCTTTCGCGTGGTAGCGTGAAAAATCAGATATTCCATCAAATCTACGAGCGACGGTCATAAATTAAAAGTATTTCCATCAGAGAGCAACCCCTTCCCACCCACTCCAGCTTTGTCCCTGAAGTTATTCCTGCCCAAAAACCCACGCGTGTGATTTTATGTGGTTTTTATATGCGGTTTTTGGCTTTAGGTTTTGGTCTTGCTCTCAGCTTCGCTTCGGAAACATATTCTTAGGGTTGGAGCGTAATTTAATTAGATTGTCAGTGGGAAATGGTGTGAGGTAACATAACATAATATCGGGTAATATTTTTACTTTATTAATTTGTAAAATAATTTAAATATTCTTAGATCCGGCTCCTAAACATTAAAGAGTCCAACCTATCTTTCAATATGAATTCCACTCTGGATGCTGCGCTTTTCCTCAATTTGCATATTTTTTGTCCAATTGAGTGTCAATTAAAAACTTAATTGTGTACAACAAAATTAAGGCAGTCGTCTGTAAAAAAAAAAAACATAAAAAGGGAATACTTAAAAAAATAAATAAATTTACTATGCTCTTTATATACAGCAACCTCCCAGTTCCTGTTTCAGTTCTCCCATCCCTTCACCTTTTGCACATTCTGTGCCGTTGCCATTGTCAATACTCGCTGCTGTCATTGTTGTATCGCGCTGTTGTTCTTCTGTGTGGGGAATGTTGCGCATTAAACTTTTAATTAGCAGACAGGAAGCATAGCAAAGAGTGTGGGGAAAGGTCCCATAAAATGAGGAAAGTTCTTTTTATGCAACGGAAAAGAAACATCCCAAAACAAAGGACCAAGAGCTCTCGGACCATGGGATATTCAACACTTACAGTTAAGCCATATTGCATAACTGAAGTCAATTACTGATATATTTATTTCTCTACGAGGAGGGCAAGTCGATAGACAACATATACATTTTTCGAAGACTGTTTATTTATTTGATTCGATGTCCTACTGAAATATAAAAACAAATTTGAAAATTTGTGCAAAGGTTTTAAATTTGCTGCAATCCCAGCATAGTAGATACCTGGCTAATTTTTTAATTATTATTCCCTAAAATTTAAATATATTTGATGTACGAGATCAACAGAGCATTTGTATGGGGATACATGGGCGCCAGTCGAAAACTCAAAATATTTCAAATTGCTTTGCGATCTTAGCATTAATGTTATTTCTTGGAATGCAATTTAGAAATTATGATTTTTCTAAAAAAAAAAACAAAAAATAAATTTCTTTGCCTAATTATTTTCCTGTTTTGGGTGACTTATACTAAATTTAATCTTCTAAAAATTTGGTTGATAATATATGCATGCAATCTTTGAAAATTGTAAAAATTTTTTTATAAGAAAACTAGATTGAGAAAGTGTTTGGATATTTGTAATAAAACTTTTTAACAAACTTTGTGTGATAACGCCAAAATCGGGGGAGGCCTATGTACACTGTTCAGTCACTGGCTGTCAATTAACAATACTAAATCCGAACTCGATTCGGCAACATACACACACATTTCGGACAATTTTCTGCTCTTAGCCTAAACGAACGAATGCCTAGCACGTCGAGTGAGAAAAAAGCCTTCCCGGCCGCATACAGACTTGGCAATGGCCTGAAGGACGACAACAACCAGAACGAAGCGAGGCTACCATTTGCTTATGAACAGAGTGCTAATATTCCATTCTCCGTGTACTAGCAGTGCCAGGTGCTCTAACAAGCGGAATGCGGTGAAAGCAGAAAGTTCACTCCTAACACTCCTCAAATTTAGCAGCGAGCAACACGATCTGTTTCCCACTCGAAATTTATGCGTGAGTAATAAGCAGAAAATATTTGGTATACTATAGTCGGGAGACCCAAATCCCTCTTATAACTGCATACTTTGAGCTAAAGATTCCATATATTCCGAATTAATATTCCACAATTACAGTCGCACTCGACCTGCAGGCAACATTCGTGAATATCAGACAAAGACTGGCTTTACCTTAAAATGTATCTTTATCATTATCTTTATTATTGTTTATTTCCTAGTGCTGCAAGTATTATAATATCCTTAATTTAATGCACTAGTCACTATATTTATTTATAATTCATTTTTTCTATGGAGACCTATCACGTGAAGCACACTTGCTTATTTCTTATTTAAATTAAAAGCTGAATGTCCAACTTATTCCCATATTACAATTCCCGATTTTATTACAGACAAATGATAGCCAATATATTGCTGTAATCCGTTGAATCCACTACTCTTTAATTAACGTGTTTTGGAGGAACCTCTACAAAGCTGAGATGTCGACTCAAAATACACAGAACCTTCAGCTGCGACAGCTCTTAATGAGCCAAAAGATTCCTATAGAACATCAGCAGCGTCTATATCAGAATCAAATTCTACAACAGCACTATCATTACGGGCAACAGTCCCAACCCCAGATGGGAGTCGTATATAACCCCCAGGCCTGGTATCCACACCAGGAGCAACAATATCAGGGGATTCCCTCTGGCAACTATCAATATTGGTATGGCATGCCTCAACATGTGAACAGGCCACACGTTTTCCAATACAAAGCAGCACTCCCGGGAACCATAACCCCATCCTTTTCACAGCAGAAAAATAGAGCTCACAGACAGGTAAGTCTTAAATCCTTAGCTTATTTTTATAAATTTTTTTTTTGGATTTGTACTAGTTTTTACACCCTTGCTAGATATTATATTTTTTATACCCTTACAGGGTATTCTCATTTTGACTAGAAGTTTGCAACGCAGTGAAGGAAGCATTTCCGACCCCATTAAGTATTTATATTCTTGATTAGCATCACCGGACGAGTCGATCTAACCATGTCAGTTTGTCCGCCTGTCCGTCTGTCCTTTGTTACGCAAACTAGTTCCTCAGTTTCTAAGCTGTCGGGTTGAAACTTTCAGTAGTTTATAAAAAGTCTTATTTCTTTTGCAGCTATTATATATGTCGGAAAGGGCCAGATACACGACAACTATATCTATATTCAGGCAGGCTCCGATTTTCACTTTCGGTGGAAAACAAGATTTTTTCGTTTTCAAAAACGGGCAAGTTTGTCCTGTTGAAATGAAAAGAAAATGCCTTTTTTTTACATCAAATCGGTTCTAAATTGCAAAAGGAAAAATATAGTTGACTCCTTGGTCTATTGATGTTCATTTCACACCATCGTTTTCGAAAACAAAAACAAGAGAATCTTGTGAAAGTGAATATCGGAGCCTGCCTGAATAATTTTTTATTTAATTTTAGGTTGTTTCTCCTGGGCAACGACAAATAAAGTCCAAGGCACGAAATCGTCCACCCTCTAAGGACCAGGCTCAAACTTCAACGATACTAGGTCGACCCAAGGCCGGTGGCCGTGTATATATTCCACCGGAAACGTCAGCGAACTGCAGCTTGAATAGGATCGACAGCATCTCCAGCTTCCAAAATGACAAGGGATCGCGCATTCGAGACTCGGATATGGATATGGGCCATTATCGAACGCAAATGAAAATGAAGCAGATGAATAAGAAACAAGGAAAGGAAAAGGAGATCATCAAAACGGAAATAGACAAGGAGAAAAAGGATGAAGTGGAGCCAAGTCTGGGCAGTGGGGCTAGCAGTTTATTCCGAAGACTGGCCCATTACATGCGCTTCCGCTCGGCGAGAAAGGCAAAAGCTAAGAAAAATGGAAGCAGTTTTGTCAGTCAAGGATCCTCGACCTGTTCGACACCCAAGAAGCGGGGAATTTTTAGCCGTATTTTTGGCGAAGTAGATTCCTGCAACCAAGCACAATCCAGCCTTGGAAGCCACGTTCACTATCCCACGAACGTGCCTACAAGCAACATCGTACAAGATGAAGTTCGCGAAGCCGAGGGCTTTCAGAAGATTCAGGCAGCAAGACAATCAAAGAAACGCATGGGCAACAATCGTTTAGGAGGCGGATAGTAAAAATTACACATAACTAACGGATCAAAATTAAAGAAATATAAAGGTTTTGTGAAACTATAATATATAATAAATGCCACAAGATCCCAACACCTTTGAATTATAATATAAGAAAATAGTGTGAGACGATGTTAACCGAATATAACTAGTTTACAAATTTGTTTTTTTTTTTTATATAATCGTTCAGACCCACTTTATCCGCTTAATTTTAAGTTGCTGAACACGTTGAACTCTTAAAAAAAAATTTTCAAAGAACCGTTTGGAAAATATTCGGAAAACCAGATTTTTTATACTACGCTAAAAATATCGAAAACCGTTAGTCCAACAAATTTCAAATTAGTACAATCCAAAAGCCAATGTATACACCTTTTCGACAACATACGGTTCTTTATGGTCAAAGCTCTATTAATGAAGATATAAGCACTTAAAGCTAAAAAACAAGCAATTTTTTTGGCTGTTTTGTTTATAGCTAGATTTTATTTACTTTTTAAAAATATAAAAAAAAAGTTATAATTATTTCGAGTAAACAGATCTAAAGATATCTTTCTCCTTAAAGAGTTAAGGTCACATATATATGCAAATCAAATACAAAATCTAGAAGTTATGGCAAATTATATTAAATTATCATATTGCAGCTGTGCAACAAAATTAGATAAAATCGTGGCACAATAAGCGAATGGCTTACTTAAGGGTGAAATTTCAAAAACTCTCGTTGAATAAAATCACAGCCGGTATATTTGTGGGGCCTTAGATAAAAAAATTGTTGGCAGGCAAAAATTTTACAAAATCATTAAGCCCTGCACAAAAATCAGCTTTGAGAGCGGTTCAAAAAGTAATTAACTGATTTTTGGGATATAAAAGAAGAACAAATTATCATGAATAAATTCAGATTTTTGCTAATACTTAAAAGGTTTTTCAATCAAAGCCAAAATATAAACTGCAATATGATAATTTCATTAAATTGGCCATAAAATCTCAAATTTGTACTGGATTTGCAAAAATCTGATCTTAACTCTATTAGGACAAAGTTATTCTCAGATCTGTTTACTCAAAATAATTATAACTTTTTTTTTATATTTTTAAAAAGTAAATAAAATCTAGCTATAAACAAAACAGCCAAAAATATTGCATTTTTTTTTACTTTCAGTGCTTATATCTTCATTAATAAAGCTCTGACCATAAAGAGCCGTATGTTGTCGGAAATGTGTGTACATTGCCTTTTGGATCGCTAAAATTTGAAATTTGTTGGACTTTTAATATTTTTAGCGTAATATAAAAAATCTTGTATTTCGCAAATATCTCCAAAACGGTTCTTTGAAAATGTTTTTTTAATGAGTTCAACGTGTTCAGCGTCTTAAAATTAGGCGGAAAAAGTGGGTCTAAGCGTTTATATATTTTGACTGTAAACTAGTGTAATCTACATCAAACAAAACTCTTTGCGTTCTATCTTACTTAGCATCCTAATGCTAAGGTACTCTGTTTATATTTTTCACATCTCATCAAATGAAGCATCAAACCAATAGTTAATATTTTTGAGCTATTGGACCACTCAACAAGAAACTCGTTTCTCATTTATTGATGATGCAAAATTGACGAAATCAATGACGAGGCTATGACGATGGCGAATCATTAAACGGGCATCACGGCTTATTAATTTTGACATTTCAATAGCCATATTTCAGCTGTCAACAGGCCATCGGTAAGCTATCAGCTACATCACTAAAACCAAGCCAATTGGAACATAAATGCCTATGATAAAATAGATAAAAAAGCACAGTTGGCGACCCATCAAGCTTGTAAACGGACAATCCGCTTAAATATTTTTTCCCGTCGTCCCAAAAAAAAATTCAATTGCACGTGGGGTTAAAGCACAATTTTGTTCCTCGTTTAAATAAGCAAAAAGGGAATCGAAGTCGTCAGATTTTTACCAAACCTATCTTCTTAAAATTATATTCAAATGCGATTTTTAAGGTTTCATGGACTTATAATTAAAATCAACACTGTGATATTCTTTTGGTAAGACCGAGCGATCTATCTTTTAAAGCTTTTTTCCCGCTAAAGTAGTGTGTTTTTTAAAAAGATGTAGAACAAAAGTCCGGCTCGAGTGGGTCCAGGAATCTAAATCAGAGATTTGATTCAAACAGACAAACTAGAAAAGGTTTTCATTTCGAAATATTGTTTCTTGTATATTTTTTGGAATCAGTATCGGATTGAGATGATAGAGGTATGGGTCGAAATCGAGAGTATACATCCTTAAGCTTCTGCAGTACGGGGCATACAAATAATACAATTTGAAACTAATCAGCCTCACCTTCATATGGGCATTGATTGCCTTGACTATTCGGGTTTCCTCCGTTGCAATGAGGTTATAAAGCAAATGGACGTGTCAACCCCCTCATTATTAAAAGCCCAGAGCAGACGTGCAAAGACAACTACTATTGCGTCCAATTGCAAATGCAATGCTTCAGTGGAGCCCACGCACTGGTAGATCCATCTACTTATCTTTCGGCTTGGCACAGAGACGCAACCAAAGTTCAAAGCATGTTAGCAAGCAGGAAAGCGAATGGAAACTGGGCGCAGTGGAAAGCAGGTTGTCGAATCGAATTTGCAGTCTTCCAAATATGAAAATACCAGAAAATTGTAGGTCTCCAGCCATATACTCCTGCCCCCTCATCCCATGTGGGCTTTTATCCCTCCTCCGGCACCGTTTCCACCTTCCACTCCCGTTTACACTTCACCTTCTTGACTTGACGATGTTGCGTTGACAGGCAAACGGGCAATACGTTTCAAATAGTGCCGACAGTTCCGTCCAAAGTCGTCGCTCATGTCAAACGGCATCAATGTGGGGGCGGGGGTGTCGGAAACTGATTGGAAATGGAATGGGAATGGTAATGGCGTGTAGGAGAGGAAAGGGGTAATGGAGGCGTTTCCTAGTCTCCATCTCCATCTCACCGAATTGTAACGACGCCTCTTTCGATTCAAAGAGTTTCGATTTCAATCAATTTCATTCAGGTAAGTATTTGGCGTACACCGAGGAAACTTTATTGAGCAAAAAATGTATAATAATGATGACGATGAGCAACGTACACTCATAATAATCATATATTTTATTTTATATTTTTCTAAATACAAATAATTGCTTCTTAAAATAAGAAATACATTTCTATATTACAGAAATGGTCACCATAAGCTAAAATCGCCATAGAAATAAAAAAGAATTTCTAAGCTTAAGCAAAGTATTTCTTATTTATAGAAATTATTTTCTGAAAACTAAGAAAGCTTGCCATAAACACAATTTTTCAGAAATACATTTCCTATAATCTAATACCCGAACCATAAAATGTAAAAAACCCTAAATAAGAAAGAATATTCTCTAAAATGTTTATAGTTTGCTTTCTAGGAAATAGAAAAGTTTTCTCAAATCCAAAAAAAAACGTAGCTCAGAGCGCTAATGGGGTTTGCATTTGTCGATTTACAAGAGGAGGGCGGTTCGACTCCTGACCAGGGTTTATCTAATGTTTATTTGACTATTCAGATCTCAGGTCTCTTCATAAAATTTCAGCAGTAAGTACAAATATTTAATAAAATTTAGCAGTTCTGTCAAAACAATAAAATAATAAGGCGTGTGTGATATATTTCGTGTATGAGAAGTTCGTTTGCCTATGGCAGAGTGTCTCATACACCCATATAAATAAACTGTAGAAAGATGTTGCTATAAATAACCTTAAATGTGTGAACACGTATATTTTTAAATTTTAGAAATTCGCCCTAAAGTTAAGAAATATCGCCCTAAATCTAAGAAAATTTGTCTTTAAATTTAAAACAATTTACCCTACTTTTAAGAAATAATTTTCTAGATTTTAAAAAGTTGTTTAATTCTGTAGAATTGAAAATTAGCTTACAATAGTCCGATCGTAAAAAGCGAAATACCAACCTTAAGGAATCGTTTTAGGAAAAGGTTATGGCTACCTTTGAAAAATCAATTGGTTCAGCAGAAATGGGGTAAAAATTAAAAATAATTATATTTTATTTGTTTTAGGTGAGTTGGGGCCTAACTCATCTCGATTCGACACTCGGTTCAAAAGATATTCAAAAAACAAGATTAAGTCGTCCTTTTCCAAATAAAAACGTTTGTATTTCTGAATCAAATCCCTGTTTTAGGTTCCTGAGACCACTTATTTTATTAAACTGCTCGACCTGATACCTTGGTATCAGAAATTTGTTGAGTTAAATTTGCGATCATTACTTTTATCTTAACTTATTAAGAAGTGTTCTTGTTTGATTAGTCATTCTATATGATAATGTGAAAGAAATATAGTTTCATTCTTATGTAATTTAGTTTACAAGAAATTCTGCGAAATTTTTGCAAGGAATATGTTAATTTTTAGTGTGTACAAAAGTGATTTTGGTAATGAAGTTTCCTTCGAAAGCTGAATAAAATGAATAGACATTCTTTATTACAAAAAGTAAAACTAACTTGTAAAAATTCTGGATCTCTCATACAGTTTTTCAATATTTTCCCAGATTTTAAAATTGACAAAAAATTTAATTTCTAAAAAAAAACTTTAGATACTGGAAAACAAATCCCATATTCATTTCAAGAACACATTTCAAAAATTGTATCAAAGCCATCAAAAAACCATGAAGAAAACTGAGGTCACTATATGTGTGGCTAATTTATACTAGTATTTTTCCTCTAAATTACGAAAATGGAAAATATTTATTTATGTAAAAAAAACTAAGGTCACGAAATGTGTCTACCCGAAGGCACTGCAAAAGCCATTTTAATAAAATAGTAAATATTCTCCAGGTGTTAAATTATACTAGTATTTTTCCTCTAAACTACGAAATGGAAACATATTTATTTATGTAAAATTCTTTATAACGAATAAAAATTGTTAAAAGTTTTTTGTGTGTTGGTGTTTTCTTTTAACAAATCTGGAAATAATGAAAGCCACTTAAGGATTAGTTTTTAGACAACTTCATCGGGATAAAGAAAAAGGAAGGAAGGTTGAGTTCACTTTGCTGAAGAAATTTTTTATATTAATTTTCCGTGAATACCTATGTGTCAGGAATTGGGGTAACCGGTGACCCCTTGTGATGCCCTACAAACAACTTGTGCAAAACTTCATCGTTTACGTTTTTAACCCAAGCCGTCGGGCACTCGAGAATGGTTTTCATGTCTGTAGGTCTACGATTCAGATCTTTGATTTCGTTGTAGATTTTAAGTGTCTAACTTTCTGAGGACTGGTTGGGGTAAAGGAAGTTAGTTGCAGTTTCATAATTCAGTGGCTTGCCTGCAGTTAAAAGCTAGAGTCAACCATTAAGCAGTTGCACTAAAGACTAGGGTACCTTTCATTTTGCCTGCCTCATTTCTTGAAGCTCCCAACCAGTACTTAGTAGGAAGACCGCAAATGTGATTTCCAAAATAAAAAAATATAAAATTTGATGGAATGGTAGATTTAGAGCAAAATAGAATCTCTGCAAACTCTCTGATATCCTAGTATTTTGCAGTTTAATAGATAAATGGGCAGACAGGTTACCAAACGATCGAAAAATAATAATAATATGAGCCATTTATATAAACTAGCAATTTTTTGATAAAAGATTCTCCTTTTTAGCACTACCTTGTTCCTCGAGGCGCCTTATGTTTATATTATATATCAATAGAAACGTATAGTTTGAAAACTCTGCATATAAAGGCGAACTTAAAGTCTTTAAAATGCTCTTACAAAAAGTTATGGGAAAAGTTAACACGGGAAGGGAACAATGAAAAGACAAATGTAAAGGTGTTAAAAGGATAATTTATGTGTGTGCAGACAGTACTTGAAAAAAGCATATATACACGCTCACACAGTCCAGACATTGTCCTCATTGTCTGAATTCCCTTTCGTACCTTGTGTTTCGAATCAGCGCCCCTGGAAAACCTCTCCAGTTTGTCAGGTTAATTCTTTCCGCTGTCGTTGATTTTTTGCATACTTTAACCGCTTTATTTAATGTCATAGTTGTTGTTTTTTAACATTTATTCTGAATGCTTTATAATTTACTTAAAAAGTACGTCGACATCTCCGCCGTTATTCCCATTGTGTATCAGTCTGTCTGGAACACTTTTAGGCATTTGGGGCTTATGAAACACCTCTCACCATTTGAACATATGTATATACACACGAGCACATGCCTGCGCTACTGGGTGCGTGTGTGTCTGCTTCAGATTAGTAGGCTTATTAAGCCCTTGTGTGTGTTTGGGTACTTTACGACGATTTAGATTGAGTCTGCCGTATTTATGAACAATTTATTGGGGCCAAGCTGATTTCGTTCTCTTCAGAATAAAATCGGTTCTTCAGTTTTTCTTTTCGTAAAACTCTATACATCTATCACATTTGCATTTTGTATTTAAATATAATAGGGTAATTTCATTTAAAAATCTGGAAATTTCTTTTTAAAACTTTGAAAATGTTGAAAATATACCAGAAAAGTAAATGTTCGAATTCATAATAATTATACTCAGGTATTGAAAAATTGAAAAAGTCGACAGGATTACATTGGCCCACCCAGTGATGTCCAATCGGAAAAGCTTCCCTTATTGCTTCACAAACCTCTGAGCAAAAAGGTAATAACCGACCAGAATATAAATAATAAAAATTAAAATCGAATCAATATTTTTGAGACTTACGGGAAACAGAAGTTAAAAGATTTGAATGCCGTCTGCTAATCCACTTTAGCAATGCTCCAGCCTTTTGCACAAATTTGTTGTACTGATTGTTAGACGCTAAAATCGAGTTAAACTCTCCGCTGCATACGTTTTATTTTTTTTGTTTCCCGCACTTGCCACACGTTGCACAATAACTTTCTCTGTAACTTTTACTTTGTTTGCCACCCTGCAGAAGTAAAAAAAACAATAAACTTTCAAGACGTGCAAAGTTCTGGAGTTTTTTTTTTTTTGGTTAGGATGCTGAGCCCGTAAAAAGCATTTTCTTATAGAAAGCGCGCACCGCGAAAAAAGTTATTCTTTGCTTTGTGCCCTCCTTCTATGTGATGTATTTACTATAATTTTGTATATTTATTGTCACAGCGCCTTTAAGATCAAAGGGAAAGTCGGGCAAAAGTCATGCATTTTATTTTTCATCGTTTTGTCTTTTTAGCCTTTTCCGATGCTTTTGTGAAAAACGAATTCAAAATAATGAATGTCCTCACACTAATTAAAATACCTATTTAAAGGGATAATAAATTAACTAGCCTACTTTCCCAAGTTAAATAAAGAAATTTGAGAATTTGTAGATCTAGAGCTGATTTTAAATAAACATTCTTTAAAATGATCTTTACAAAAGGTTTTTCTTTCCTGCTCAAAAATAAAATGTCCCTTAAAATTTGTTTAAAATGTAATGAGAAATCTTATTTTCAATACGATTTTGATTAATTTATGACGAACATGCTCCTTCTCGCCAACGTAATCCTTTACAATTATTTTCACATCTTCCAGGCCACAACCAATAAAAAATATATTTAAATATATATATATATATATATATATATATGTACATTTATTTTTTTAATTTGTTGATTTTTTTTTCTGTTTTCACTAAACAATTCACACAGACATCCTGCGAACGACTACACATGCAGGGGTATTGATGCGCCGTGGAAAACTAGGTCCACTTGGATATTTATTTACCGTTAGCACACCCGAACGCAGAGAAAATCAATTGAGAACTAAATTGAAAACCTCTTTTGTTGGCCGCTGCCGACTGAATTGAATAAACTCTTTGTCCGAACGCACTGGGTTTGATGTTGGTTTGCGACAGGTCCGAGTGAGTTCGTCGAGGTGAATTTGAATAATGGGAAATACTGGTCGGATAAATTTCAATAGGCCGGATAACTTTTCAGTTTGAGTAAAAGGTGAAAATCGGAGGGGTAATTTGGTGATACAAAGTTGCGCAACTTTTCATGCTCGTTCGATGTAACGCAATACATGTAAGTTTTTAGCATTTGTTTCATAGATATGTGTAGTAACATTAATCTATTATTCGTTTTATCTAGTCCCTACTCCTTACCCATGCATGAAAGCTACGCAAATTATATTAATTTTGTTTACACGAGACGAGTTCTTATAAACATGATTCAGCTTTGAAATCCTCATGCGGTTAAAAGCACCGGGTTCGAGGTTGGCTCGCGAACGGTTCGAGCGACTCCTTCGTGGTGAGTTGGGAAAACCGAAAAATGTTGCCTTCGGAGGGAAAAGTTTTTCGAAATTACAAGTGCTACGTTTGAGGCTAAGCTTAGCCCAACATTCATGGGCAACATTTGAATCTTACCAAATTGAGTCTATCATAGAAAAAATCATGTCTAATAATATAAATATATGTTTCTTTATCTGAAACTATACCTTACAAATTTATTTTTTCGGTGCAAAATGGGACTCTTCAAAAATTTGTTTTGATGAAACGGCCTAAGCTAGTTTATTAATTTAAATTACATATAATAACGTAACACTTAGACAATTATTCTACAAATGTTTCATTGAAAAATATGTGTTCCAAAAAAAGACGTAGAGCATTAATAAAAAAAAAAAACTTTAAATGGCGAGAAAAAAAATTAAATACCGTACCGTATCAATATGAAACTTAGCCAATCGTAATTATATATATATATAGGAAAATTCTGAATGAAAATTATCGGGATCAGACAACTATATCCTATAGCTTTCATAAGAGTGATCGGGTAAAAAATAAGATATCTGCATGAAACTTTGTAAACGTAAAATTTATACTCATTTAACAAAGTATAGAACATTTTGTCGAGATCGGATCACGATTTCCTATCATTTTCATCGAAACAATTTAACCAAAAACTGCTTTCCATCTGGTAAGCAATACAGCGTTGCCATATAAAAGGTAATAATCTAAAAATTAAATTACGCGAAAAGTCGCACGAAGCGCACGCTGCACACTGGGGTAACAGAGCCAATTTCGGCGATTAATGGTAAAAAAAAAAAATTAACATTTCGCCAAAAATTTTGATGCCAACTTAAAGTACATATAATGCCCTTTTAATTTCTTTAAAGCATTTTGATTTTTATTTTACATGACCACCACAATCCTTTCACAAAGATACACTTTTTTTTCAAAATTTTAGTTGAAAATAAAAAAAATATGTTTAAATAAATAAAAATGTTGGTATGCCATCGAAATATTTGACGTTTAAACTAATTTTGAATTATCATATAATTTTTAAAGAATATTTTTGTTAAATCTTAAATTAAGCTTTATTTCTACAGAACTATAGAGAATTCTCGAAAGTGCCGGGCTTCGCCGTCTATATATTTTAGTGAAAAATACTATTTGATATAAACTTTCATATATGTAAAAATAGAGGTGCCCTTTTGTGCCTTTTTTGAGAAAATCGATTAACAGTTTCCTAACCTCCTACGTTAAGTTATTAATACACAAAAAAGGTTAAAAGCCAGGCAAATTATGGTAAATACTTTCTTCAAACTTTAAAATTTTATTAGAATAGCTAAATTTGTAGTCATCGCATTGCCGTGTATCGATATTAAACTATCGAAATTGAGAAGCTTCTCGTTCATTCTCTTACGTTTTGTGAAAATTAAATTATTATTATTATAATTATTTGTATCATTTTTTTTTAAATTGTAATTTGAATATTCAAAATTGGTTTAAACTACTAATTGCTATTTTATTTTCAGCGAATAAACCGTAAAATAGTACAATTATAGCGTTATCTAATTTTTACATAATTAAAAAAAATTAAATTAAATTAAAATTAAATTAAAAAACTAATTTTAAATATTAAAAGAAAAATTGTTTTTGGTAACCATGTTTTATTTTTATAAGTGATTTAAACTCAATAAGATAAAATTACATTGGCTCCTCTATCACGCTTAGTTGATTTGATCGCCATTTTGGTCTCTGTTACCCCAGTGTGCGCTGAGACAATGTGTTCTGAATTCGCAATTTATGACTCCACAACATGGATATAGACACTCACTGAACAAAGTTCAACATTTTTTTAAAACTCTATTGAAAGTTGAACTTTCTTTCCAAAACCCAAACGAAAACATCACCTGCTACATTTACAAATTGTTAGAAATGGACACATATATCGAGCAACATATTAGTATTTACACAAAGTCATACCTTACAAATTAATATTCATTTCATACTTTAGTGTTTTACGTTCTACTGTTGCTGAGTTTTTGATTTGAATGTGCCCTTAAAATTTAAGCAAAATGTGAACAAACAATGTGCGGTTGCAACATCTGTCTTTAACAATTGGTACTTAAATACTAGACTAGAAGTTAACATTTCTAGTATGTAACATAACAGCGAGATCAATTCTTAAATTAAAATTATCATTAAAATTAAAAAATCTAAAATTTGCCTACTTTTAAAAAATAGATTTCCAAAAAATCGCTTAAATTCCCCATAGTGCACTGTATTCTAAAAATAATGTCGCTTTTTAGATCAAAAGCGTTGAAGGTATATAGTGCGACAACTACAACTTTCGTAAAAGGTACAAACATAAGTCAATATTTAAAATACAAATCGCCGCTGAGTATACAATTATATGAAAGGCTCAGTGGTCTAAGTGGCCGTTGTAGTTCAGTTTTGCAAAATCGGCCCGTGTTCAGTTCCAACAAAAACCAATTCTATAATTATTTTTTTCATTTTTATTTTGTTTATTATTTTTTTTCCCTTCTATTTAAATTTAGTTAAGGAAAAATAGTAATAACATAAAAAATTTAAAACAAAACGATGACTAAATCGACTCTGCTGGTGATGCTGATCAAGAATATATGTATATTTTTTATGGGGTTGGAGATGCCTCCTTCTACCTGTTACATACACTGCGCTGCAGAATTTATTAAAACATCCAAATAAATAAATAAAAAAATGGAGGAAAGCTACAGTCGAGAGTGCTCAACTGTGAGATACCCGGTACCTAAACGTTTGCGTTTCACACTAAAAGGCANATTAAAAATTGTACATACATTATAATAGTCTACTTCGATACTTCTTAAAATAAA
>VNJO01004019.1:0-19970 GCA_008042535.1 Drosophila tani | reverse complement strand
ATGCCCTTGGCATGCGCCGCAGCCGTATCGCAGTCGGTGCGGCGTGAGATCAGCAGGCGGATGTCCGTGTGCAGGGATAGGCGGCCAGAGCGGGATGTTTGGAACCTAAGGTATAAAAAAAAAGGTATAAGAAATGGTATAAAAAAGGTATAAGTAAGGTATAAAAAAGGTATAAAAAAGGTATAAGAAAGGTATAAAAATGGTATAAAAAAGGTATAATAAAGGTATAAAAAAGGTAGAAGAAAGGTATAAGAAAGGTATAAATAAGGTATAAATAAGGTATAAAAAAGGTATAAATAAGGTATAAATAAGGTATAAATAAGGTATAAAAAAGGTATAACAAAGGTATAAAAAAGGTGTAAAAAAGGTATAAAAAATGCCATTAGAAAATCGAATTTAAATAAAGATTTCTCAAAAACAGGGATGGGCAGGGACTCTTAAAATAGAAGCCTCCTAGATTTCCTCACCTCAGGTGTATGGAGTAGCGCAATCGCTTCATCTGTTCGGCGGTTATAAAGTGTCCCAGCTTGCTCGTGGTACTGCTGGCCGTGGGACTCCTCGGCATCTGTGTTTGAGCCACCTTCCCAGCTTCATTATCCTCCTGCTCCTCCTCCTTATTGCTCAGCTCCTCGGCCAGTATGCGCTGGCGTATAAAGGTGCGATGGAGCGCCGGCATATCGCGCATATCGTAGGGAATCACAAACATCCGCACCACGGTGCCCATGGGATTGAGGAGCGTGGCCTGCACTGTGCCCGTGCGCGGCACCGAGTAACCTTTGCGCGGCAGACGAATCTCGCACTGAAACAAAACATATTTCGGGTTACAGTTGAACGAACGAACGAGTGAACTTCTTTAATTCCAAAAACCTAACTATAAGATTGAGGAAACGAGGAGGAAAAGGTGTGAAGGTAATATTTATTGGATTATCTATGTATTTAAGTTTGAAATTATCTCTGTTTCAAGGTTTTTAAATAGGAGAAAGTATAAATAAAGTGTGTTGAATGTTCTTAGTTGCGCTTTTCTTGTTACTTTCCTTCAATTATAATTTATAGAGAGTGTTGAGATTCGGTTAAACGGTCTCACTTTAAAAATTAAACGCAAATGTGAAAAAAAAGTACTTTGTCTTGACATTTAAAAAATAAATTAATCCTATTTTTGGACAAATACCTCGCTTTATGGCTCACAAAGGCCGTATAATGAATCAAATCTTCAATAAAAACCTCTCATGAAGCTCTCATATCAAAGGGTTCATAAAAATACTTATTTTGGATAACCAAGCAACAATTAAATGTTTTATTTAAGGCTTTGTGTGGATATACACTTCATACTTCGCTTAACGGCCGAGAAAGGCCGTATAATGAATAAATTTTTCTGTAAATGCAGTATCAACATAAAAAAAAAGGTTTTTTGGCTTTATAGCGAAATATTTTAGGCCGTAAATCGAAAAGTATCGTAATTGAAGTGGGCCATTATATTCGAAATTCTACAAAAAGAGCGGCTGTGTAACAAGGTATGGTTATAATAATATTCCTCAATAATATTTTGTGTTAAATATTAATCAAAAACCTATTCATCCTTTAATTTTAAATTCAAAAATCCCCCACAAAGCTCTCATCTCAAGAGAATTCTATTCAAATCTCCAAGCAAATCTCCCGAGAATCTCCAGGAGTCCCAGACTCACCAAGTAAGTCGGCCGTATAACGAGGAATGAGTGTAATAATATTCTTGAATAATATTTATATAAAATGTTAATAAAAAAAAAACATTCCTTCCCTAAATATTCAATTTGTAAAGCTCTAATTTTCCAAGAGAATCCTATTCAAATCTCACAGAATCTCCCAAAAATCTCCCATGAACCTCCCAGCACTCCCAAACTCACCAAGTAAGGCGTGCTCAGTGTCTCGCCGTGCAGCTCATAAAAGTAGGACATCGCCGGTATGGTCAACTGCGTGGGACAGAATCCCCCCGAAGCGCCCAGCTGCAGCTTGAAGCCCATCACCTCGATCTTGGGCATGAGCCGCCTCTGCAACAGCGACTCCTCCAGGTTCCCCAACAAAGGACGCCCGGCAAAGTGTGCTGCCAATCGAGCGCGACACTTTAGCGGCGAGCCACCCGCTGGACTGCACAGCCCCGACTCCAGATCCTCGTCCGACAGCTGCTCATCGGAGCCCAGGGAGCTGCGATCACTGCGATCGCTCAAATGACGCGAACGCCGCTTGTGGGCGGCCAGCGCCTGCTTGGCGAATCTCGGCGAGACGGACAGCGAGGCGGCATGCGGCAGGGTGGGCGCCGAAAAGGATTTCTGCACGGGCGGTGTGTTACCTGACGAATCTGGAGCTAGGAGCTGGGAGTGGGCATGACTCAAAGCAGCAGGATCGAAGCTAAAGGCGGGACAGCCAATGGCAATGGGCGCCGAGCTGCAAAAGATCGTGGTGAGATTGACCTTGGGCAGGGCTCCACTTTTGCGCAGCAGAGGGGAGATGCTGTTCGGGGGAGGTGTTTCGATATCCACCGCCAAGCTGGAGCCACAATTCAAGCGGAGCTGGCTGGGCTTGGGTGAGGAGCGACCCAGGGGCTGCTGCTGGAGCGGGACCATGGCATCGGGTTGGGGCTTGGCTGGCACTTGGCTCAGCGGCGTCTTGAACTGGACCACAATGTGATCTCCCGGAGGTGGGGTCTTGCAGTTCCTTTCTATGGAGTTCAGGGAGCAGCGTTCTATGTTGGGCGTTAGCTTGGTGCTCTTTAGGTTCTCTGTATCCTGCTCCTGCTCCTCCTCCTCCTGCACCATGCCATTGCTCGAGTCCTTGCCATTGGCAAAGTTATGCTGCGTCTTCTGGCGCTTGCACACCTGACACCCACTGGCTGAGGGGGCCTTGGCCATTAGGTTATTGTTCTGCCCGCCACTGAGATCTGAGGGAGCTCCTCCCCCCTGATGATGATGATGCTGTGGCTTCCTTTGGCGATTCTTTGGCGTGCGCTGTATGGCCTGGAGGAGGAGCTCCGCCTTGTTACGTGGCGTGCCCACAATGAGATCACCGCTGCTGAGGCTGCACGAGGAGGCGTTCGAGGTCTCCTCCATTTCGGAGGCTGTCGTATCACTGTCATCGCTGGCATCCTCTCTCTTACCTGCTGCTCCTCCCGCTCCTCCTCCTTCCGTGCAGCTGAGACAGAGGAGGGTCTTCTCACTTCCGCACTGCTGACAGCTGCTTAGGGAGGTCTGTGTCCCCGTGGAGATCATGGCTATGCGGCGGGGTGGCTGCTGCAGGCTCAAAGCCAGGGACTGGGACTCGGACTGGGAGGGGGACGGGGACTCCTCGCCCTCCTCCATGGGTTCTTCCACCTGATGCAGCCTCTCTGGGGAGTTCTTGCGCTCCCTTTTCTTATCCCTTCGCTGCATTCGCTTGCGATACTTTTGGAGCTGCCTCTCCCGGTGGCTCAGGCTCGTGTCCCCATCGAGGTCGTCCAATCCCAGCTTTAATCCATTATTATCACAGTTGGAGGTGCCGGGCGTTGTCGTTGGGCTGCTAATTGCACTGATCCTTGCCCCCAAACCCGTGGGCGTGGCTGCATGTAGGCCTCCTCCCCCGGTGGGCGTGCTGGCAGGATCTCCCCCACACGGTCGCAGACTCCGAGGCTTGGGACTGGGACTAGGCAGGGGCTCCACATGCGGCAGACCCCCATTGATCCTGGGCAAACTCCTCACGCACACGGAAATGCTGTAGCTTTCCGAGACATTGACGTTGGGAAAATTATGGACATTGGCCTTGGCACTGAACCCGTCCTGGTACTGCCCTCCTCCGCCGACATTGGGGGTGTGCTGCTTAATCCTGTAAAAGATATTCAAGCGAGGCCGCCTCTGTCCGCCGCTGGGCGTGCAGGTGGTGGCCAAATCCCCAGCATTGTTGCCACAGCTGGCAAAGATCACCCGGCCGCTGTCGTAGACGGAGGGATCGCACTTGCGGAGCAGATCGCACCAGGCCACAATCTGGGAGAAGTACAGCTGACTGCGAATGGCGCTGCACAGCGATGGCAGTGTCATCGTGGGCGGTGGAACTCTGCGGGGGGATTAGGTGTATTATTTTAGGGATTTAGGCTTTATTTTAGTTTGATTTGAGCTCACTTCTCCCTGCCGCTGATGATCCATTGTTCCAGCAATAGCTTGTGGGTCACGGGGCCCAGGTAGACCTCAATGCAAACGGGCTCGCGTCTGGCCAGGATGGCCTCCATTTTCATGCAGTAAGCACGCCATCGATTGCACTGGAAAATTTGATATTAAAGGGGTTAAAGATGGGTAAGTATACTAAAAATATTCCTTTTATAATTAGTATTAATTTTGTTATAAGTTCTTTAACTTAAATATCATTTAAAATCCCTAAAATGTATTGGCATTAATTTCTTAATTAATTCTTTAACTTAAATATCATTTTAAAACCCTTAAGTTTATTAGTAATAAATTATTAAAATTTGTAATAAATTCCCTATCTTAAATATCATTTGCAATCCCTAAAACCAATCATGAAAACCCCCTTTGTTTACCCTTTATTTCCCCGATGAGTGGCCTGTGTCTATTCATCATTAATTGTGACTGTGACTAAGCTGCTTTGCAAAAAACACAAATGATTAAGCCTTAATTGCACCATATAAAAAAATACAAAAACACAGATAAAGCCATATCAATGTACATTTATAATAGGTTTTCCAGACTTTCTGGAGCTATACAGGTTGTGTTCATTAGTAGGCACTTTCTGTGGGTCTCTCAACTATTCTAATCTTAGAGAAATAATGCTTCGTCGCTAGAAAAATAAATAAATAATAAATAAAGTGAAGTTTCACAATTAGTCAGGGAAAAAAGTAAGCCAAATCGGAAATACTTCCACTAAAAACATGGAAATAATCATTAGGAGTGGAATAAATGGTTAAAAACAGACTGTTTTTATTGATTTTAATAAATTAAATAAGTAATTAGTTAAATCTAATTGCTAAATTGAAATGCTTCATTTATTTTAATGAAATTTTAGTGATTAAAGCCTTAAGAATAAGTCTAAACACGACTTGAAGTCTAAAACACCTTAAACTGACAATCGGCCATATATTTGTTTTGCAAAATGCAAGCCTAAAACCAGCTCTAGATCTTATTTTAAGGTAAAAAGAATTTGTATGGTGTTATCTATATTTTTATTATATTTTTCTTTGATTTTACTATGTATTTTGGTTGAAATTTCAACAATAAAGCCTAAGTACTTTAAAAAATATATAAATTAATATGAAGTTAATTAATTAATAAGGAATATAGAGCTTGTTCACCAAAAAACCACCCTATTCTTCATCAATAAATTTTTATTTTATTTTTTTTAATATTCAAAATTATATTCCCCGATGTTTTATTAGGAAACCACCTTAAACTTCATCAGCAAATATTCAAACTGATTTTTACTTTATATTTAATTAAATAATTTAAATTTTAAAGCTTTATAAATCAAACTCACGGTCATATTCACGTAGGACATATCACAGATGTGCTCCTCAGCCTCCGATGGCATCTCGCCCTTGGCCAGACCCATCTTCCTGAGGAACTGATCACAGTGCGGCCCATGCTTGGGCCGCGATGCAGAGCTATTTGCTCCGCTGCTGGCAGTGGCAGTAGTTGCCGTTGTTGACGCTCCTCCTCCTCCTCCGCCTGCTGCCGATCCTCCTCCTCCCAATGCACCCCCTCCACTTGCAGCCACCGATCCCGTCCATATAAAGGAAAGATTAAGGGGCCTTGGCTCTACAGGTGGCGGTGCCGCCAAGGCTGGACCACCCCTCAGGCAAGTGGTGGCCAGGGATTGCAGCGAATGGAGGATATTGTCCGAGGAATTGGAGCCCGGCGAACTGGCGGCACTCGAGTTGTTGCTGTTGCTGCTGCCCAGACCCACACTGAGTCCTCCGCCGGCCCGATTGAGCATGACACGCCGCACAATCTCATAGTCGCCGCCGTGATCCTTGTTGAGATCATTGATGGCCAGCGACACCAGCTCCGGCTCGGCGCTCATTGTCTGGGCAGCCGGCGAGATCTGGCGCAGCTGGCAGAGCTTCTGCGTCCAGCGCTGGTGGGTTAGGGAGCTGCTGCTGCTGCTGGTGCTGTTGTTGCTCCCGCTGGTAGAGGCTCCTCCTCCGACTCCTCCCACTCCGCCTCCACGGCTATCCGATCCTCCCATGGAGCCATAGGGATTCGTTGTGATGTTTATGGCCGCCCTCGAGGTAGAGGGTCTTGGCGAGAGGCGTCCTCCTCCTACGGTTGTGGCTCCACCAGACCCTGGCTGCGGCAGCATGTACTCATCGTCGGCAATGGGTCTGCCCTCTAGGATTAGCGAGGCCAGGCCCAGGACAAAGGAGCTGTAGTTGTTGTTCTGAGCCCCTGAACCCCCCGCCGCTGCAGCAGAACCTGCTCCTCCTGCTCCGTTTCCCGCTGCCGCCGTGGCCGAGCCCAATGAGGCAGCTGCTCCATTCTGGCCCAAGCCCGCTGGCGGCGGTGAATTGGTCACACTGGTGGGTATCATGGTCGCTTGTCGGCTGGCTGCTGCCTGGCTGTCCGGTCTGGCGCTGATTCCGTTTCCGGTTTCCGCTTCTCTGTCCCACTAGCTAAGCTGCTGTTGCTGCTGCTGCTGCTGCTTCTTGCACCAGAAGTACACTGCAAAGGGAAAAGGGGAAAGGATATGTTAGATAAATAAAATATTATCTGGAATAATGTATCTTTAATTGAGAATAAGGTGTATTTGGTTTTGCCTTGCCTTGCCTTGAAGCTCTTTTAAAAGGTAATCACATATTTTCATAGGAAATAATATTAAACCTAACATGGTGACCATAATATTGTGCGCCTAACAGCAAAAAAATATAACCAATCAAGTAATTTTAAATATATATTATGTATACGAGACAGATTTCAGCCATAATATATCATTTTTTAAAGTAAATATCTACCTAAAGTCTCTAAAATCATCTTTTTCCATAATAACAGCACTTGCACGTGCGCCTAATCGTCCTTTTTCTTTTCAAAAATGACCATAATTACCTAATTATAAATAAATTTAAATCAAAAAATAAAGATTAACCAAAAGTATACCATTTATAAAGTAAGTATCTATCTAAGGTCTTCTAAAATGATACATTTTCCATAATAACAGCACCTCTAGTGCGTCTAACAGTCCTTTTTTTTAAGTTAACCCGAATTATAGAAGTATAAATATATTTAATTCCATTAAGAAAAATGTATCTTAAATATAGCATTTATAAAATGATAATCTAGCTAAAGTCTCCTAAAATCATTATTTCTGGTGCGCCCAACAGCCATGTTTTTAATAAAATAGAACTAAAGCCCACTGCTAATCACATTTAATGACTTTATTTTATCAAAGAACTTCATTTTCTATTATATCAAAACTATAATACCTTTAATTAGTATCAATTTATATTTTAATTTTCCTGTTTCAGATAAAATATCTGCCAATATTGTGTAACAACTCATTAAACTCCAATCACCTGAGTTATATGCAATTAGCTGTAGGAAAAGGGAAGTTGTTATGAGCGATTGTTATCAATGGCAGCTATAGAAAACGTGGGAAACTATATGCTATTATTATTAAAAACAACATGAACATGCAAATCATGTATCTAAAATTGAGTTACTAGAAACTATGCAATTTTTATGGCTTTTGTTTTAAGAATAAAGCTGTGAAATTCAAGAGAAACTATGCTAAATCATGGGTAATTATTTGAGATGTTAATATTCAGAAGCAAAAAAGATATGTTAGCTTTAAAAGCTCAGAGAAACTATAGTTATAACAGCAATTATTATTCTCAATTTTTCATAATTATTAAAGCTCTTAAACCCCCCCTTTAATACCTCATAAAAACCTCTTTAAATTCAACTCCAGCCTACCAGACAGGCTAAAAATATCCTATATAGCCTTGACTTCAATACAAAATCGCCAAGGATCTATATCCTTGGATAGCAACAGCTGGGGGAAGGCCACCTTCTCCCCCTCATAGAATTGCAGCCACCGAAGGTCGTCCAGCCTCTCAACTTGAAACGATTTCCCCAAGGTCTCTATATACTATGAATTACATAAGCTGACATGGTTTAGTTTTGGCCCAGTACATTATATACTCGACGGATATATCCTTCCGATGCGGAAGCAACTCAACACTCGATGCCCTCGGCAACAAAAGGCAACAGAGCACAGAACAGAATTCTTGGCCAATTGTTGTTGCCAATTGTTAACTGCGACACACTGACACGGCCCCGATTTAACCTGAAATCGTGCTTAGCTATAGCTGCTGGCTCCGATATACATAGATACATAGATACTATATACGCGATGCTATATGTGGCTGGAAACCAGGTCGTTACTTAACCGGAGAGACCCAGATATGGGGAGCAACATGTCAGCCGTTTGGCAATGCACAAAATGCAGCTCCCTCGCGCCTGGCCACCCCCTCAAAAAAAAAAAATACAGAAAAACGTTTGCTAACAAACAACATGTTGCCAACGAGCTGCGCTGCTGCTCAGCGTGACGTCATTGAGCCAAGCTTTGCAAATACAGTCTATGAAAGTGTGTGTGTTTTGTGTGCTTGTATCTGTGTGGGGTTTTGAAGGTCGTTTTGGGGCAACTTCCCACGCAGAGAGAAGCTCTAATTGAAAAGTATTTAAATTTATGACTGAAAGTTTGCAGAAGATTGCAGAAAATTAATAAAGAAAAATACACGTGATGGGAATAACATTAAAAAATGTAATAAATTAGGAAATAAACGCATAAGCTATTTTATTATTATTTTTTATATAATATTAAATATTTAATTAGGGCCTTAATAAACCAATTTCATTAAATTTAATAAATAAAATATATTTTTTAGCTCAAAAAGTGAAATAACCTAATTTATGTAATGAAAAAACCTTAAAAAGGATAAAAAACAGCTTTTAACAATAAATTATACAATTGTTTCTAAGGTGTAAAATTATTTCAACAAAATACCAAGTAAACAAAATATTTCATAAACAAATTCCTTGATAAAATATCAAAATATTAGTTATTAAATTTAAATACATTTTAATTTTTACTTTTTACTACTCACAAAAATTATTTAAAGGCTTTTTATGCCTATTTTGTGTATCTAAAAATTATTTAAAGCCTTTTAATGACTATTTTGTGAATCTAAAAATTACTTAAAGCCTTTTTATGCCTATTTTGTGAATCTACAAATTATTTAAAGCCTTTTTATGCATATTTTGTGAATCTAAAAATTATTTAAAGCCTTTTTCATGTATTTCCATGACTCTAACTACTATTAATCCCCTATTTATAATTTGCTTTGCACTTAAAAACTAATAAAAATAGCTTTAAAAAGAGAAAAACAAATCGTTTTGCATTCTCCAAGCTCTTCTTCTTCACAAATTTATTTGTGGCTTTCATTCCCTTCCTTTTGTTGCTTCTCTTTTTGTTGCATTGCAAAAAAGCGGCGCTTGGCAACAGCCATTCTCGATTTGCGAATTAAAAACAAAGAAAAAACGAAGCAAGAAAATAAATCTAAACCAAATTAAAAGGCGCACACACACAAACAAGCCAAAATGCGCACATGCACAGAAAACAGCTGTTGCAGCGCGCACCTCTAACAGCTGGCAACATGTTGCCAAAGCACGAGAGAGAGCAGCACGCGCTCGCTCTCCCGCTCTCTTGGGTAAACATGTTTGTCTTTACTTTTGCTTTTGCTTTTGCGTTTCTTCTTGACCTGCATACACAATATATAACTAGCGCGTGAGACAGACACAAAAATACATAAGAGAGCGAGCTTTCCGCGCGCTCTCCCTCTCTTTGAATAGAAAACATCTGATTTTTGTATTGCTTTGCAATCAGTTGGCACTGTATGTGTGTGTGTGTGTTTGTTAAGTTTTGTTTATGGCATATTCGTTCATACAAAGAAATACTCTTGGCCCACAATAGACATACGCACACACACACTGACGCGAAAAACCCGTATGAAAATGGGGACACAAGCGAACGGAATAATATTCGATTACATTATGGCCCACTAATTCGCCTTCCATTCCATTTCGTTTTCTTCGCCTTTTCCCCCCATTTTCCCTCCTCCTCCCCCTCCTTTGTTGCTGCCTTCGCTTCAGCTGTCCATTATCATTTACATTTCATCGCTGGCAAAAAAAGAAAATAGAGGAAAACGGCGAAAATTACACATTTTCCACCCGAATTTACACGAATTTCCCTCGAAACCCGGCGTATGACGCAGTGGAAATGCGCTACGATTGTCAAGGAAATGTTGCGGAAATGGAAAACGTAGAGAAAATCACAGGGGAGGCGAAGGAGGAGGAAGGGGTCGATGGGTGTGACAAATGGATTTTGTTAGGGTTTCAAAATATTTATTTTTTTAATTTTTTCATGCTGTAATTTTAGTTACAGTTTTTACTATGTGTTAACATATTTTAAATAAAAGGAACTTTTATAAAAATAACTTTATTTTAAATTCAAAAATAAATTTTTTAATAAATATATGACACTAAAGTTTTTTACTCAAATATATTTTTTTAAAGTACCTAAGCCTGTTCCTTCTTTTTTAAAACATGTTGACAGCATTTATTTTAAATACTTTCTTTTAATTTTCTTTTATTTTAATATTTTCACTGAGTTTTTTGAGTGTAAAAGCTATAATTTGTGTTGGCAAGCTTGGAAAGTTCTAACTAATTGCTGTGCACTGTGGCGCTGTACACTGTGGCGCTTTAATTATTATAAATTCACAGTGAAATAGACTTAATATTTGTTAACAAAATAAGCAACTAATAAAAAAGGTTGGTTCGCTTTTAAAAAAAATTTAGTTCCAAAGGAATTACATAGGGTTTCTGTAACTAATAAACCTATAAATATCAAACCTAAATATCATTTAAATATCTCTATTTAATTCCAAACAGCTTCTGATGAATGCTGGTGGCTACTCGTGAAAACTACATTCCTTCCCAGACTTTAATTAGTGACTACTTATGATATGAGTTGGTTAGCTCTAAAAAGAAATGGTAATTCTAATAAATGAACTTGATATTCGTATCCCTTTAAACTTTAAATCTATCTTAAATCTTTATACTTATTTCCAAGGGGATCCTAATGAATACTAGGGGCTACTCTTCAAAAACTCTTGTCTTTAAAGATGTACTTTAAAAAGTTAGAACTTGGTTAGATGTAAAATAAGTCCCACTTTAAGCTTCCATTAGCTTTTTAAATAACAATGGGCTACTAATAAATACTACTGGCTACTCTTTAAAACACTTGCCTCACCCAGAGCTGTTTGTTAACTAGAATGGTTTCCTTTAAGCAAAAAAAAAAACAACAGTTGCTCAAGTAATTGGCAGTGAATTAAGAAAAGTGCAATCAAGTTGATCGCAGAACTTTGTCATATGTGTATTGGCCCGTTGTTTTTCCTTGATTGGCACACTTTGTCTGATTATTTCTGCACTTCTTGGCAAGCCGATCGAGCGAGTGGGCTAAGAAAAATGGTAGGGAGGGAGGGAGGTAGGAGGTAGCTGAGTACACGGTACATTGTTGGACTAATTTCATTTAGCTCGGCCACCGTCCTTGGCATGCTTTTTGATTTTGCAATGCGCCGCGCCGCGCTCTTGCTTGCATTATTTATTTATTGCACATTTTCGTTACATTTGATTTTTCTCTCATTTCTCATTTATTTAGTTTTTTTTTTGTATTTTATATTTTTTGTTTGACGCACATTACGAAAATTTTGATTACCAAGCGGAAAATGGAAGCGAGGCGAATGGAAAAATGGTAAATGGGAAAAACGAAGGGGAAAATCAACAGAAAAAATAAAACCCGTTCCCAAGCAGATAAGAAAATGGAAAACAACCAACACACACACACACAGAGGGAGTGGAAAATTGTTATGTTGCAACTTTTCGACACAAAAAACAAGTTCCGTTTGCTTTTCGTTCGCTTCGAGGTTTCCTTTCGCATTATGAAACCCCAAAAATTGGTTTTCAAACAACACGTGAGTGCAACGAAAGCCACAGACAAAGAAAAACCTCTTTCCATTTTCGGTTTTAATTTTATTTTTACATCATTCCATATGTTCGTGTTTCACTTTAGTCATCCACACCGCTGAATGCGTCACGAAATAAAGTTTAATTATACTTATTCCCGCTTTGCCTGTGGAAGAAGCTCGTTAAGATGTGTCATCCGCAGCGGATGTGGTAAGTGGAGAGATTACTAAGATCAAGTGGACATGACAAAGCGAGAATTTGCATATAAGGCAGTTTGGATTCCAGAGTTTGGAATTAAAAGAAGGAATAACAAAGAGAAATCTAGGAATTTATCTTAAAGAATATATTCATGAGAGATTTTGGCTTTATTTGATATTTATTGCTAAAGCAGATCTTTATTTAAATTTTTTATTAAAGAAAAGGGTTGCTTTCATACCCATTTTGAAGGTGTCTAAAAGTATGCAATATAATCTTAGTCTGTTTCCAAAGTTGTAGCATTTTGTAGCCTACTTTAGCGCACTTTTCGAATTGATTTCAAAACTGTAACTTTATGTGGTGTTTCAAAATATTCCAGAATTATTATTATTTTACTAAATTTTCTATTTATGCTCCCATGTCTTTACTCTTAAATTCTAATTGATATTTATTGGAATCACAGAACTTTTTGGCTTGAAAACCTATGTAGTACCTTGTGGGGCTTCTATTATCCAAATTTCGGTTTCCCCGAAAGGCGGCGGAAGACAATCGCTTTTCCAATTCCTGATTGACCTCGCTGATTGACCTTACAACAAGCCCATTATGTGCTTTGTTTGGATGCGCGCATGTGGTGGTGGGTGACCCTCTCCCCAATCATAAAGCCTTCACAGCTGAGCGAGCGAGCTTTGGTATGTTGGTGTTTTTTTTTTTCTGTGTTTTCTAGGGGGCCGCACCTTCAAATAGGTTACATGTAGCCTCCATCTCTACCTCTCTCGCACCCCTGGTGAAACCCCTGCCACCTTTCGGGGTTGCCCTCTCTGTCTTGCTATCGCGGAACAAAGAACACATTTCAGATATTGTAGGGAAACCCAACTTATCAACATGGTCATCAGATAGGGGAACTTATTTTGTGTACCCTGGTGAGAGGGTATTATAATTTTAGGTAAACAACTCAGGTTCAATCATTAAAATATATTTTATTAATCCTTATTAGTTATAATAAATAGTGTAAGCATTAACTGAGTACTACGAGTATGACACAGTTTAGCCCTTTTAGCATTTTGTAAAGCCTTTAGCATTTTAAGATTCCGCCGAGATTAAATGAAATTAGGATTAAGTAGAAAAGAGACGACGGTCTCACTACAAATTATAAAAGAAAACTACGCACATTGAAATAACAAGAGAGTGAATAAAATCAAATAAATAAAGAAGAATCCAGAGATAAACTACGATAACAATAGTAATCTTTATTAACTCTATAAGGAAAATCGAAAGATAATTATTTTTATGGTATAACTTCTATGTTTTGAAAGTTAATGATCTGAAATTTGGGATAGTTCAGTAATTTATTGTTTTAAAGAAACCTCTTGAGTTTTGTTTAAATCGTATGATTATTTCTAATAGATTTCCAAGATTACTAAAGGAACTTTCATTTAAAATAGAATTAATATTAGGGCATCGAACGGTCGCCTTTAACTTAGACTTCCTCTTTAGTTTTATCAACAAAAATGAAGGCTTCAAGGTTTCAAAGTCCTCCCCTTCACTCACCTTTCGAGACTTTGTTAAAATTCCATTATTTTTTGCTTTTTGCTGCAATGAAAAGAAGGGGGGGAAAAACAAGTGATTAGAAAATGAAATTCTTCACAATTAAATGCAAGCGTAATGTAATTGATCGACATTTTTGTAATTATTTGTACAAGGCGAAATTAAAGCGTAATTAAATTGTTTTTCGTTTTTTCTTTTGTGACAGAGAGTGAGCCACCCTGTTTCTCTTACACAACAAATAAAGTTAGCCCCTGTCTGTCTCTTCCTCTCGCTCTTGTTCGCTCTCCCCCACATTGCTGCTGCTCACATGTGCGCAGTAAATAAAAAAAAAAGAAGAAAAAGAAAAACACAAACAAAACCACAGCGAGCAAAAACAAAAAGGCAAAACAAAAATGTAAACAAACGCAGCAGCAGTCCAGTTATGGTGCTCTTCTTCTTCTTCTGCTGGGGCTGCTGCTCCATCCACGTGTGCGAGGGAGAGGGTGTCGTGCCTCGCCGTAACGTGAGCACGTGAGCGCGTCTCGCTTGCACCCGTATACAGGGAGTTGGGGCCCAGAGCAACTGGAGTGGAGTGGGCGAAAGAGAGAGGGAGACGTGGAGCCAGCAGAACCAGAACAGGACTCGCGTGCCTGTGTGTGTGTGCGTGCGAGCACGTTTTTATTTTTAGCCAAAATATTTCTTGCAAATTGAGAGCAAAAAAAAAAATGAAAATAAAGGCACGCACTTATTTTGTGCTTGTTTTTTTCCTTCCTCTGCGAAAAGCAAATGACCGCAAGAAGTGTTAATGCCTTCTTTTCTCCTCTGTCTTCTTTTTCTTGTCACAACTCCAGTTCTGTCGTTCATTTGCCCTCTCTCTCTCTGTCTGTCTGTCTCTGTCGCTAGCTCTCCCTCTTTCATTTACATTTCCAACTGCGCACGTATAAAATTACTATGACAAATGCCTGGGTGTGTGTGCGTCGTGTCCGTGTGAGTTCGTTACATTTTATTTTTATTTTATTTTTTCCTCTTTTTGAATTGATATAAATTGGTTGGAAAGTACGTGTAAAACGCCAGCAAAAAACTTTAATCAAAGTTCACATTTTCACCAAAGAAAACAGCTGTTTCTGTATTTATTTTGTTTTGTTTTTGGTTTTTTCGGCCTGGCTATTTTCGTTTTTGTTTTGCTTATCTGCCAAAAAACAATAAAAATAAAATACTTTCACTTATATAAAAGAGCATTTAACAAAGCAGCTTCAGCGTCAGCGATAGTGAAAGTTGTCTTTAAATCGTTCTTTGCGTTCTTTGTCATCAATGTGACCTTTAAAATTGTATCTTATGCTGACATTGTTGATCGAAATTAAAATTAAAATATTTAAGACCATTTCAGGTTAGATTTCGTATAAATAATACATTTTATACCATTATTAATTAATAATTCGTGAGGAATTATAATAAATATGCATCAAATCATAAAATCATTACGTAAAATCGGGTTATAATCCTTAATCTTTAAAGAAGTAGACGTGCCATCTCTTTCCCTGCTAGTTTCTCCCTCTCTTTCTAACTGTTACCTTGTACAGTTCTTTTTTTCTTATAGATATGATCCTATATCGATTCTCTCTTTCTTTCAGTTTCCATAACTAGCGTTATCTCGTTATTTTAGTTTCGAAACCTATCGTTCTCTCTTTCTTATGATATGATCTTAAATATTATTTTAATTCTTATGCTTTGCTTCTCCTTTTCCTTATAAATATGATCTTAAGGCATTGTTTTCGTTTTGTGATATGCTTTTAAAGCATTTTCTCTATCCTTCTGTTCTGATACAAATATCATTCTCTCTTTCTTTCTTCCGTTCTGATCTCATAACATTCTCTCTTTCTTATAGATACGATTAAGCGTTCTCTCAACCTTATAGATACGATCTCTTGTAGCGTTCTCTGTGCCTTATAGAGATATGAGGAGATCTTCAAACCCGGACACGTGGGTGCTCTTTTGAAATGTTGCGCAATTTGTTCTCTGCTCATTTATTTCCATGTTACATGGATCTAATAATGCTGAAAAAGCTTTTAAGCACTCACACTCTGATCTTCACTCTTCTGCTTCTTCTTCTACTTCCCCAACAGCTGATTATATCAAACAGGTTACCCATGAGAGAGACAGAGAGAGACACAGACAAAGACCAAGCGAGACCCCAAGGTAGAGGGAGCGATAAAGAAGTTCAAAAGGCAGACCTGATAAACGACGAACGGCCCCATGCAAAGCAGCAAACAAAAGTGTTGACACACAGCAAATGCAACGCCACAATTAGAAAATGTGTGTCAATTATATTAAAAAAAAAAAAAAAACAGGAAAAAAACTCGAGTAGTTTTCCTGACTTCACCCAAAACACACAAATACAGCAACAACATTCGAGGGAGTGGAAAAAGACGGCGACGGGTAGCATGATTTGAATTGCCTTTTCAGTAATTTATGTATGTGTGTTTGTGTGTGTCAAATAACGCTGAAGGGGGCGTCTCAAAGTCTCCCAAAGTGCTTCACCCACACACACACAGGCAACCGAACTAAAGTCCAACCTCACTAACTAAGCTTTTACGTAACGTGGAAATGGGGTTTTAAAGGCCAGTGAGTCGTGCTGCATAATTGTGTAACTAGGTAATCATTGATTTTCGAAAATTAAACTACTGATACCTTAAAAGTATCAAGGCTTTTATTATACGAAAAATAATAATATCCCGATTAACAATTTAGAGCTATTTCGTCTGTCTATCTTTTACTTATCAAATTTAAAAGAATTGTACAAAAACTACCACTCGTTTTGATACTTGTAGAGACTATTCTTTATTTTATAAAATATTTACAATAAAAACAGTTTGAAATTTTTTCGGTACTACGTAATACTTTTATAAAATTATTTACATATTTAGAAATTTATTCAGAAACCTTCTAAATACAATTTGATAAAATAATAATTTTTGTATATTTTCTAATAGAATTTCAAAGTTTCTGAGGGAACTATAGTTCTGAAAACAATAAATATTATGACATAAAAACGTAATACATTTAAACATTTAAAATAAGGTCAATGTCTATAAGTCTAAATTTCAAAATTAACAACTTTCTTTGGTATCTAAAATATTTATTTAGAATGCAATAATTTCTAATTAATACAAATGACTTTCGTGCTTTAAAATTTTTATAGAAACTGGATTATCTTCGAAAACTGGTTTTTAAATGAAGCACTTAAATATTTCGACATTTTTTATAGGTAATACCTATATTCTTCTGGTCTTGAAAACCTATATTTAATTACACCTGTTTTTTTCCGTTTCTTATTCGCTTTTATAGAGTCCCCACTGTATCAGTGTGCGATCTTCAATTATTCGTGTGCGCGCGTGTACATGAGCGTGTGTGGGTGGTGTGATGGCTGTGGTGGCGGTGGGGGTAATGGGCATGGGGATGGGGTTGGGGGGGCTAAATTGCGCTGTATTGGTTTGCGCTGTGCTTTTGGCATTACGTCACCAACACATGCGCAGCTAACCAGCTGAGTGGCGGAGCAACGTCACAGATACACCAACCAACACACGCTCACAGCCCTTAAAGCCATACAATTATTTTGAAAACCAACCTTTTTTTGCGTTTGTTTTGTGGCGCTTTTGAAACGTTTCCAAATCCTACAATTTTGATTGAATTTTTGATGTGAATTTACGACGACTTTAGACTTTAAATGAATTTTATTGGCTTTGTGTTCATTATTACTTTTATTTTTAAGTATTCACTGTGACAGCCTTTTGTCGCCTTTGATTTTGTTGTGATATTGATTTTAATTGGCTTTTAGTCCTGAAACTGGCAACGGAATGGCAATGGCCACATATTTTTGCACTTTTGCTTAGCTGCATTTGAATTCTCAACGCTTGTGAACAGCGCGACGCGGCAAAAACCTTATGTATTTATTATAAATACGTTTTGTTATTTATTTGGGAGGTTTTTTCTGTTTTTCTGTGTATATATATTCAAGTTTCTCGAGTTCAGTCGCACGAAACGGAATCAGAGGCAGGTAAACGCGATTATTATTAGCGCAGCGTAGCAGCAAGCAAACTTGTTTGCTTAGATTTTTTCTTTTTCGTATTTTCGGGTGGCCTTTGTCTTTTATTTTGTATCTTTTTATTTTTTGTAGGTTGCACTTCACACACTCTCGCACACACTGGGGGAAAAAAATAATGGCCAGTGGTGTTTTCTGGCTTAATTTCTAGCTGATTTTTTCGTGTACTGTTGTCGCTTTGAAGTCTCGAAATGAAATGAATTGAAATATGTGGGAAATACAAGAGCGAAGCGGAGAGCGGAGCGAGCGACGACGAACCGTTCGCTGCTGCTGACGGCAACTTTCTAAAACAGCTGAGCTGAGCAGACAGGCAGCCAGGCAGCCAGCCAGCGCTTTGTTTATGTATATACTATATATATGTACACACTCCTATATACTAGGTGGCTGAGGGGAAAACTACGTCGTACATTTGGCCATAGTTTTGTGTGTGACGGCAACATGTTGCCATGGCTGCCTGGCAGCAGCAGCAACGTCAGCAGCAGGCAGCTACCCACCAGCAACATGTTGCCTTCGCGCAGGGGAAAAATGTACACAAAAATCATATGGAAGCGCGCACACACACCAACACACACACAAAACTACTCAAAACCCTCGAAAAAAGAAGAAAAAACAAAATAAATAAACACACACATATGATAAGCCACAAGTAAATGGGTGAAATACGAAAATCATGTTGAGCAAAATCACAACTAACAAATACAGTGGGCATTCAAATAAAGGAAATTCATGTTAATGTTACAAAATAATATAATGTACTTATGGAATAAGGTTGGGGTTAATTATGATCTTTTTTAAGTAATAGATTTACTTAAATAATATAAATAGAAAATATTAAAATGATTTTTTTGGTAAAATTAAAAGAAATAGGATTTGAATTTATTTAAAAATGCATCGAAAAGTAGGCAATCAAATATTTAAGCTCGTTTGTCTTAGGATTTAAAAGGTAATGCATATTTTTGTACAGAATTTTTCGTTGATTTTAAGTGTACAGCGATTTCTGTGGCACCCCTGTTTATGTGGAAAAAGTAGTTTACTCACTTATTCTATAGTTTATTAAATAGTTTTTGATTATACATAAATTAAATTAAACAAAATAGGAAATTTAAAATAGTTTTGACCTCCATCTATATTTATTTATGGAATTGGAATTTATTTTAGGTAAGTTTTTCCAAAAAAAATATATATATTTTAACTTTATTTTATGGTAAATTCAATGTTTTTGGGTATATTTTATTTATCTTAAATTTAAATAGAGTTTTAGAGGAATTTAAGAGATCTATAACAAAATTGTTGTGAAAATTGACCTTCAAATTAAAGAAGTAATACATTTTGACCTAAATTTCCAATTAAAACATTTTTATGTCTTACATTTTGACCCATTTAAATCGCTAGATCTATAATATACATAGTATTTTGGTATATAAACATTTTTCTGTTAATTTTAAGCCACATTTTAGTGGGACAAGAGCAATTGTTGTTGCGATAGCGATTCAATAACAAAAGCCACTCACAGATACAGAAAAGTATACACCACACACTCGCACACACACCCGTAGACTAAACAAAAACAACAACAACAATGAGAAAAAAAATGAAGTGTAGACAGAGATAGAGAACCCGTTTCCATATGTTTGCGAGATGCCATGTTGTCGAGTGTTGTGTGTGTTTTGCCTTATGTGTCCGCTGATGTACTACAAACAAAATAGCTGTGTTGGCGAGTGTACATAGCGATATGTATAGTATATATCTTCGTATATATGTACAGGCTTTGGGGTACTTGTTGGCAGATTTCTTCAATAAGCAGAAGAACGAAGCGAGAAGGCGGAGAACCCCAAAAATCCAGAAAACAACAACAACGCATGCGCTTTTAATGCAAAATATATACCCATACATTCATACAATGTATGGGTATGTGTGTGAGTGTATATGTATGTAGCAGCCCCCCAAAAATCGTCAGCGACCCAGACAACAGCAACAACATTCAGAATTTATGTTTTGCCTGCTGCTTCTGCTTCTCAGCTTCGCTCTTTTCCCCTCCCACTCTCGCTCGCTCTCTCTGTCTGTGCCTATCTTTGTTCTTCACTTCCTCTGTTTTCCTCTACGATGCGAATCTTATCAGCAGC
>VNJO01004018.1:0-12120 GCA_008042535.1 Drosophila tani | reverse complement strand
TCTAATTCGTATTTACTTTTTAAATAATTCTTTACTGACCTCACCTCGAATTTGGGAACAAAATATTTGCCGTCGGCAACAACATCTTTCGTTTTGGTTGCCAGTGCTGCCAGTCCAATAACAGTACGATGGAACAAAACAATCTGGTCGAAATGCTTCTAAATTTAAAAGGTGGTCATTAATAATGTTCAAAGAGGATAAAATAAGGTTTTAATAAAAAAAAACAGTTTATTTTAATGTTTAAATGGAATTTTTACCAATAAAAAAAGGTATAAAAGCCATATCATCAAAGGGTGGCAGTCATCTTGGACCGATAAATAAACTATTTCTGCCTTTATTTATATAGTAAAGGCATTTAAGCATTCCGTTTATTTCTCAAAACATCCAAGTCAACTGTATGAGCAATAAAAACAATTAAATATTTCGATAACAAAACAAAGACAAAAAGTTTGTGAAAACCGGAGCACCTAAAAATCTAAAACGTACTTTTTTGGTCTAAAATTAAAAATAAAAATGAAAACCGATGCACGCCTGTAGATTTCTTGTGTTTATTTGTCTTTCAAGTCGCCGGTGATAATATAACATTCTGTTATATAATAGATAATAAACGTAGTGTTAAAACGAGCATAATGAAACATAAATAAAAAATAAAAGGCGCGGTTTTTATCCGAAATAGTATTGAATCTATTGAAGACTTCTTGCTTAACAGCGTAGTAAAGTGTTTATACGAAATAGTATAGAATTTATATTCTTGCTTTGCCTGTATGGTATAAAACTTATTCGAAATAGTATAAAAATATACTCCGAAAAAACTATCAGGCCTGTCTGTTAACTTCCAAACGAAACTCACGAAAACTTTCCGGTTGTCATTTTGCTATCGGATTCAGATTCGTCAAAACAAAAAATAATTATTTTAAAATACATTGCGATAATGTTAATTGCAAAGGATGATTGTTTTTCGTTCTTTGATGTTTCAAGAACATTATTGTAAAATTGATTTAGATAATGAAAACATACTTGATTTATGAATAATTATTTTGTAATTGGACCTCAAAATCAGTTCGATTCTCTGTTTCCGTAATTATACAAGTCTGCCGCCTGTGTTCAAGTTTCCGAACGAAAATAAGAGGGCCAGTTTAAAGGCTGTCAAGGTACCTAAAAAATTTCATTTTCCCATTTATATTATATATTTATATATATTATATAATATATTATATTTTAATATTTCGCAGCAATAGCTAATACACCTATCAACATACATATATGGAGATTCGCCTGCACACATATGAAGACAAAAACATAAAATGTTCTTGCTCAGTGGAATGTCGAAGGGCTTACCCTATGGGACCTGCTAAAGTGCAGCCACTTAGCAGGGCTCTGTAGCTGCAGCTGGCCTCGCCTAAAACATCAACCGTTAACGTATTTATGGCTGCACTCAGGCTGACAGCCGCCAACTGAATTGGCGTACGGCGTACGGAGCGAGTGGCGATAGCAGTTAAAGGCAACATAACTTAAAAAGGACGTCTTAAATTTCTGGCGCCAGCAGCATGCTAGGGGTGGCAATTATACCGCTTCCTGCTTTCGAAGCCAACACAGCGCAAATATATTTGTTTTTTTTATTAACCATTTCGTAACATTTCCGCCTTTTTGCATTCAATTTAATTTAACATAAACATTTATATGCTTATATTATTATCCGACGCACATGCAGCAGCGCAGCTGCTGTTGTGCACTGTGCAGAAGCGTTTCATGCTTGAAATGCGCATACGTAGCGTATACGTAATATGAAATTTTGTTACGGACTGAAGGGGTTAATTCAGTTAAGGGGTGGCTTCGGGCAGGACGGGGGCATGCATGTTTATGAGGGAAAAAGTATTCACTACAAATTTTGTGTGCACACCACTTGCAACAACAACAGTCGAACGAGGACGGAAACAACAACAACTTAAATCTTAAGTAGCTCAACTTGTTTATTTATCGATGCAGAAGTTAACACAGGGGGACGGGCGAAACGTGGTCGTTTTGTTTGTTAAAAAATGCAGCAATGAGTGAACTCATTGTTGTTGACGGGTCCCAACATAATTTAAAGCCGTAATTACAAGCGACATTTCTATGTAAACCGTAGAACGATTAAATGTTTACTCCTAAAGAAACAAGTGGTGATTTCGGTAATATACTCGAATACGAGCTCATATTTACGAACTTAAAATCTATAGAAGAAATAATTATTTTTTACAAGAAATAATGAGTATTATTATGCACCATTTTAGTTAAGATATTTTGCTTATGTTTTGCTTGGTGCTCGTTGAGTATGGTCAATAATTGTAGCGGCGCCTGTAGCGACTCAAAACCTGCTTTGCCTAGAAGCAGACTATAAATATTTTGTTATCCAGACAAGCCAGATTTAAACTGACCTTGCCCATGATCGAACAGTCAAGCCCGACTTAGAGTAAGGTTGCCAGATCGATAAATTTGATATCGATAGTTGGCAGGACTACTGTGGAAAGTTTAGCCTTGACACCAGTCAACAGCTGATGGCGATCAGACGTCACATATCGCTCGCGCTGCTGCTTCTTAAGTCGCGTAGCCGCCGTGTGCTAAGCCAAGCAGAGGAGGAACCATTTCTGAGCCCTAGATAAAATTAGAGCGACCGTAGTGTCCAGAGGAGCACCCTCCTAGATGTATTAGGGAGCACCCTTCAGTATCTCGAGGAGCACCCTGATGAAGATTTGTTTAATGAAGAAGCGGCGAACACAACATGCGGAAGATAATTATATAGAGAGGCCCCTGTGTCCAGAGGAGCACCCCTGTCTGATCGGCTAAGTGAAGAAGCGCCTATCTTAAACCGCTGCAACTGCGATGGAACTTCCACAGCTAAGTTTTGGTTGATTATGCAGTTTTATTGTGACTTCTAATTTGAGAAAAATGAAAGATAGCTTCAACAGTTACATAAATTGATTACACTGGTCGACAATAAAATACCGGCGAATAAACCCATTGATTCTGATAGATCTGAACCGGTACATTACTAGTCCAAAACTGAAAAGTTTCCATCACGTACCAATTTTGAGAAAATCGGGGTCAAAGTATTTTCAAGGTTCAATAACTCCCAAACCTTACGTAGCCCAGCGCTGGTATTAGGCTTAACAAAAGCGTTGACTTTTCTACATCAATATTAAATAAGAATATCCAATGGGGGACCTCTCGTTCTTTAGTTATACTGCATTTTACACACTTAGTTTTGTCACAAATTTTTTCTATGTTGTAGCCCATTGGATATTCTTTTTTAATATTGAAGTACAAAAGCCAACGCTTTTTTTAAGCCTTCTTAACCTATCTTTCTTGTTTAAAAAAAAAAAACGCTTTTAAATATATAAATATTTTCTCAATACAAAAGTTAAAGAAAGAATTTTTCTTCAAAATAGAAAAATGAAAATCTTTTTTGATTTTATTGCTGTCGTAGCCAAAACCTTTTTTTTACGCATTTGAAAACAAAATTTCATTTCTTGATTTACAAATGGTTCTCTCTCGTGTGCGCATAACTGGTTCTAACATCCCTGACATGGAGTGATGGTTGCCGGCCAACTCTTAGATTTTAAACATAAAACATCGATCAAAAATAAACATCAAAATATTTCGATGATAAAATAAATAAATTCGATGATAAATAAAATAAATTTTCTTAAAAACAAGAAAAAAATCACCATTAAAAACATAATCTCCTTTATTGTTTTAAGAAATTTTGTCTTTTTTTTAAAGGCGCCTTTCTAAAAAAATCCTTTATATTTTTAAGAAATACAATTTCTTGAAGCAAGAAAGAAAACACCACTAAAACAAGAGAGTTGTTTTTTTAAAGCAATGGTGGGGTCGCCTTTGGCTTATATTTAAGAAAGATCCTTCTAGATTTTGAAGTGGCGCTTGGCCCAATGCCAAGCATACAAATTTTTAAATACCTAAAAGAACGCAATATTTTTTAATAGACCCGGGTTAAGCGGCTGATTAACCGTGCCGAAGATAATTAGGGTCGGCCGTCTCATTAGTTTATATATGCAATCCTTAAATAAAACTATTCCAATACATATTTGAATCTTAAGGCCTATATATATGAATAATTATTAGTTGAAATAAATAGAAGAAGGTATATTGAATTCAAGAAATACTATAAATAAATACTTAATGTAGCCAAATAACTAGCCAGATACTAGGTGAGATTAGCTTCCATTAGGGGTGATACCCGTATTCCAGTGGCAAGTGTCACAGTGACACTGGAAAACCTAATATCTCGCGGAAATAGGTCAAGAAGGGTGATCTAAGCCCTATGCTTGATCTATTCATTTCCTGACCGTCAAGAAGACCACATCGGCACTCTCCGTTAAAAGGCAAGATAGTTCGACTTAACCTATCAGGTTAGCCGGAGCAAGGATTGTGAACGTCAGCTGCGACGGAAAAGTGCTTTGTGTATAAAAATACAGGTGAATACAAAATCAGCGATCAGCTGCCGATATTTGCTTTAACAGAAAATATTAATTTGCAGGCCAACTTAAAAGCTGGCCGTGTCTACATTCTCTCTGTCGCCACAAGATTACCCGTTGCGGGGCTCCAAAAGCTTGCCAGGCGCAGAGAGCGCTTAAGAAATAGTCCACGTCAGGCAAAGCCAGTCCAGATCCGTGAAGATACTCGCAGGGCCGAGGAGCAGCAGATCAGCATCATAGGCCTCACTAGGCAGTGAACATTTGCAGACCCCTGCTGCACATCAGCTCCAGGCAGAAAAATGCGAAAGAATAGCAGCTGCAGGCGGAAAGGTGCGGTAGAAAATCGTCCATAACCCCTTAGAAAACGGAAGGAATTTAAAAGCTTCTCAATCAGGCGTGCTCCGGTTTTCACTTTTATTTTTCGTTTTCGTCTTAGACCAAAAAACTTACGTTTTCGTTTTTAGGTGCTCCGGTTTTCACAAACTTGTTGTCATCGTTTTGTTATCGAAATATTTAATCGTTTTTATTGCTTAGACAGATGACTTGGATGTTATGAGAAGTAAACGGAATGCTTAAATGCCTTCACTTTTGTTTAATTGTGTGTGTTTAAAGCCAAATAAAGGCAGACATTTTTTATTTATCGGTCTATGAGGGCTGCCATCCTTTGATGATATGATTTTTATACCATTTTTTATTGGAAAAAATACCATTTAAATATTAAATCAAACTAGTTTATTTATTTTAAGCTTATTTTATCCTCTTTGAACATTATTAATGCCCACCTTTTTATTTTACAAGTACTTCGACCCGATTGTTTTGATCCACCAACAGTACGGCAGCACTGTCAACCAAATCGAAAGTTGCGGTTGCCGATATTTTCTTCCCAAATTCGAGGTGGGGTCAGAAAAGAATTATTTAAAAAGTAAATACGAATTAGATTGATCTACTTATGGTGTCAAATAAACATTAGTATACCAAGGAGTCAACTATTTTTTCCTTTTGCAATTAAGATCCGATTTCATCTAGAAAAAGGCATTTACTTTTCAGTTCGACAAGACAAACTGGCCCGTTTTTGAAAACGAAAAAGTCTTGTGAAAGTGAAAACGGGGGCACTAATTTTTCGTTTTCGAAAACGAAAACGAGAGAATCTTGTGAAAGTAAAAACCGGAGTCTGCCTGAATATGTAGGTAAATCTCCGTACAGACTCGCCGGAAGCGCTTTCGATCCACTGGAATTGGAACGGTAAGTTTACCAAAAATTTTTGTTGTTATCTCTGCCAAACCTATGCATGAGCAGAAAGAAATGTCAGTTTTGCTTACGAAACGACGATGATTATCTTTGAACGGAATTAAATAAAATTAAAAAAAAAAAACTAGAAAGAAAGCTAACTTCGGTAAACCGAAGTTTGTATAGCAATTGGATCATTGTAAATCGATCCATTTTAGTAATGCTGAGAAAATATCGAATTTTGTAAATTTTACATTTTACATGTAGAATTTTAATTCTAAACCGTAAAAAACCGCTATATCACGAAATTTAAAGAAATACGTTTAAAAACCGATAAGTTAAAATTTTTTTTACATTAATTTCGCCATCATTTCTATGGCAGCTATAGGATATAGTGGTCCAATTTCGGCCGTTCCGACATATATTCTGCGTGCTAAATAAATAAGACTATGATGAAAATTTCAGCGTGATAGTTTAAAGACTGAGACTAGTTCGCGTATGGTTCGACATGGCTAGATCGACTCGTCTGGTGATGCTGATCAAGAATATATATACTTTATGGGGTCGGAGATGCCTCCTTCACTGCGTTGCAAATATCATGCAAAATTATAATACCCTCTGCAAGTGTATAATGAACACGTGCTAGTCGTTTACTTATAAGGAACCGGAAATAAGGAAGGGTATTACCAATAACAGATTTGAACAAAGGACCATTTAGGAGAATATTTTTATAAAAGGGAAGAAATGGTCAATGTTGGGTGGGCTTTTGGGAGTGAAAGTGCGAAATTGAAAATTTTCAAAATTGGCGCTATTGGGGCCGGTGGAGTAAAAATATCAAATTTTTTACTGTTGTTGTGTTCAAACTTCAAATACGCGAATGACACCTTAATCATACCGATCCGATACTCCGTTCAAAAGATATTCAATAAACAAGATTTTAACGGCCTCTCCGAAGTGAGAACGTTTGTCCTGTTGTTTTGTCTGTCTGTCTGTCTGTGGATTTTTTTGTTTTAGAGTCCGGGAACCACTTTTCTTTTATTAAACAGCTTTAGCTAAACAACTTTTGTTCTACTACTTTTTGGAAAACAGCTAAAAAAGCTAAATTTCCCTCGCCATTAACTTCTAAACGACTAAAGCTAAAGATAATATATGTCGCTAGAAAGGTTTTTTGAAATGCTAATTGCTTTGCCTTGACATAATTTAACTTAATATAATATTTAAAACCTTTTTTATAAAAATATATATATTTTTTTTTAAGTTTTTGAAATTTTTTCAAAATCGTCTTAAATAAATTTTGGTAGTTACTCAAGGTCATATAGCCCTTGGTATATAACACATATCTGGAAACCCCTTTCTTGAGATACATATTACTCATTAAAATTAGTATCAAAGATCCTATATACTTAACCTTTTACATTTATGTAAAAATACATGTAAAGTCATATAGAGACGTATACAGTTGCAATAAAATTAAAAACCATCAAAGGAAATTAAATTTAAATTTGAAAATAGTTTTAAAATTTTTGTTTTTATTTTGATCTTATTTTTGCGTTTTCCGCTACTTTGGCGGGAAAACAGGAAACAATTCGATTTCTCGCGCCCATAACTTCTGAACGACTAAAGTTACAGAAAAAGTGCTATATGTGCTATATGTCGTTGGAAAGGTATTTTGATATGATATATGCTTTGCCTTCACAAAAATTTATCTAAATATTATAATTAAAAATTTAGAACTAAAAATTAGTATTATTTAAGATTTTTAAAAATGGCTCTTACGATTTCGATAGACACTTCAGGCCGTATAGCCCTTTAGATTGCTGCTTACCTTTGGGTATTAACGAGATACCAAATTTTGTGACGATATCCGGCTATCAGCTTATATCAGGGGTCATAACTATGGGCTATAGTTTTTATATCCGGTACCTATGTATGTATAGGGTACAAGGGTATTATAAGTTAGTGCCAACCGAGAATATATGTAACAAGCAGAAGGAGGCATCTCCGACCCCATAAAGTATATATATTCTTGATCAGCATCACCAGCCGAGTCGATTTAGCCATGTCCGTCTGTCCGTCTGTCCGTCCGTGTGAAACAACAGATCCCAGAGACTATAAGAGCTAGAGTTACCAAATTTGGTGACAACATTGGAATCTGTTGCAAGCAGATTAAGTTGGTTAAAAAAATAAAAAATAAATAAAAAAAACGCCCACTTGCGTCCTCAAAAATCATAAAAAACGTTCAATAAGCTATTCTCGTTATTTTCGGGTTAAAGGTAATAGATACAATAAATTAATAAAATAGAGCGGACGTTTCCTGAAAATTTCAGTAAAATCGGATGATAAACATGGAAGATATTAGCAATAAGGTTAGGATTTTAACACACCGCCCTAAGGCACTGCTGTTGCAAGCTGTAGCCGACAGGTGGCGCATTCGAGCCTTGGCCGTGCGATATAATGGCGCCAACTGCAGAAGAAATGACAAAAAAAATAGAGCAAGAAATGACAAAAAATAACATAATTCATTTTTTGACGCCGATGAGCGGGTTTTTATGTGTTCCTATAAAATGTATCATTGATCGCGTTCACCAGAACAACATGATTACTGATTAGTGATGGATCAGTAATCAGTGATCAAGTTGTTCTGGGGAACGCTCATGATACATATCGGCTTTGAACCTGTCTTTGCGCTTTACGTAAAAAAAAAATTATATTTAATGTGGCGCCTTCTATTCTTGAAAAGGCGGGTTGTTAAATCAATTCCGTCCACTACCGCAATTGCAACACGGCACGCTGCATTTTTAGCTACATTATAATCAACTAATTCTGACAGAACCGCTAAGGATTCCACTGAATTTGTTATTAATAATTATATTCCCTTTGTGTTTTTTATCGATATTTCAACCATCGATATATGCCAACAGCAATCCATCAGTATAAAGTATAAAGGTAGCGTACTATTTTAACGCTCCTTTTTTCTGATTATGATGGGAAAAATTTTTGCATCATGATTAGTAATCATGCTCGTTCAGCACAACTATTGTATGAAATCCATCAGTGATCAGTTATCATGTTGTTCTGGTGAACGCAACCATTTATATTTAAGTATGACATTAAATTGTTTAGGTCGGGAGCTAATTCGAGAGGCGATTTATTTTAAGAAGTATCGAAGTAGACTATTATAATGTATGTACAATTTTTAATTGCCTTTTAGTGTGAATCGCAAACGTTTAGGTACTGGGTATCTCACTGTCGAGCACAGTCGAGCGCAGCTTTGTAATTTTGTAATTTATTTTTTTTAACGTTACTATTAATCGTCACAAAATTTTGATATCAGAAATTTTTGAAGTTGAAGGTGCCATCGTCACTTTTATTTCACCTCGTTAAGATGTGTTTTTTGTTAAAATATATTAAGTAGTATTAAGTGTGACCACGTTATTATATAATGTAATCTTGTGTTTATTCGATATTCTAATAGTTTTGTATTAAGTATCGATAACACGATAAATATCTCGATGAGGCGCAGCCAACTTCACTTGATTAAGAAGAAGCTAAGAAAACAGACGCGCAAAGTTATACAATATTAAATCATTTATAATAAAGACCATAATTTATAATAAGCTACGTACTCAGACGAAATGTGTATCTAAGCAGTGAGTCAAAACGAGAGGACAATAGTCGGCCTCTGGCTCTCTAGCACTGCTTACAAACACTTTTCGTCGGTCTGAGTACTAGGCTATACCAAGATCAATCTGAGAGAATTCTAGTGTCATTTTTAAGCCAGAAGTTTGCCACACTTGCGCGCAATGTATGTTCTGAGTCGATACACTCCATAATGAAGGGTAGAACAAGCAACATTCAAAAGCATCAGCAGGGCTATGGTACCAATTGCCTTTACTGGCTTAGAGTAGTCCAAAATTTTATATATATAGCGATGTCCGTTCCTGAGGCGTAGAATCGCAAGTAAATTATTTATGGTGGGTGTGTGCTGAATGCAATTCTTACAAGGTACGTCCGCCCACGAAATAGAAGATTACCGTGAATCCCATGTAGAAAAGGCAAAAGCCCATTGGGTAAACAAAGTGCAGTAGCCTGGCTGGTTGCGCCACCACGAAATGATCGACTGTGAAACAAATAAGCTGCATTGCATGGGTCCAGATGTTGAAGAGATTGGGGACATAAGTCGGACTGAGGGGTACCCGATCACTGGGATATATGGCTGTCCAATAGGTAATCGTCACCAAATGTGCCACACATAGGTTGGTCCAGTAGCAGGCCCAATAAGTCTTGATCAAGCACCTGGGAGGAACTGAAAGCGTATGAGAATACATGTCAGTACTGTTCAGTTGTTTAAGAAATCCTTAATAATGCTTACCCCATGATTCCTCCTTACAGTGATAGACTGTTAGGAGTAGAGCACCAGAAACACTGGTAATAGCGCACAAGAAAAATCCCCAGTTGGTAAGGTAGATAAAACAATGGCCGTCTTGAAAGTATATCACTGTATAAGTGACGACTCCTGTTCCAAAAAAGGCACCCAGGAGCCATCGGTAAGCCAGAAAGAACGGTGATCTTGGCTTTGACTGCCACTGGAAAGTAAAATTACAGTTACCAACAACATCGTGAAATAATAAATACCAACTTGGGATCGCAAAAAGTCGATGGGCCAATCATGTTGGAGGCCGAATCGCCGGCAACGGAACTCTTCCCTCAGACTCAAGGGCTCATTGCGATGGTTAATTTGCTCAATGTCCCCCTCCATACAAGAAATTTAAGTTTAGTTTTCTGTCTGTTCTGTTTAGTTTACTTGGCATTCTCTATATGTCAACATCGAGATGACTTAAGGCTCATGGCCTGCATCGGCACAGACATTCTGGCGGCAATTATCCCGTAGACATCCAGCTGGACTCCTTATCTTCACGTGCACGCGGCCCGCCTGCATAATTAACAGATATGTGTACGCGTCTCGGTGGGGATTCCCTTTGCGCACATGTGGTTGGCTTCGCTTTCAGTGCCTCCCATTCACAGATTAAGGTTGGTGAAAGCCAGAAGGGCAGGACTTCGTTCGGAGCTAGGCAGACACTTTTAATTGGGAAACACTTCGCTGGGCTGTGGAGAGCAATTAAAAAGCTATTAAATGTGAAAACCAAGAGCGACTCACTGTGTGGTAAGGTATTTTTCAACAGTTCCTTTAATTTGATTTACAAACTTATTTTTGTACAAAGTAATATATATTTATACTAAAATAATGTAAACAAAATAACTTTACTTGGAAATATAATGTGAATTTTCTTTAAAATATATCCAATTCAAATTCATCATGCTCAGAATCTTTATCAAAATTGATTCACAATCCCAGGTGTAAAATGTAAAACATCGCAAAAATTTAATAATGGATTAATACATTATACTAAAACTTAGAAATAGCACAAACTCCAGCATACGAAGTTAAATTCATTTCTTAAATAAAATTAAATTAAATATGTTATAGCCGCAGTAGCTTGAAGTCCACTATTTTAATTTAAACACATATCTGATGGCCTTCAAACCACAGTGCACACTTACTTTGAGTTTCTTTTATATTTTTGTTGCGTTTAGGTTCTAGCTTGTTGTTTGTTTGGTAAAGGTTGCGGATGTCTGTGTGACTAAGTATTTTGCACCCCTGAGGCTGCCTTTCGGAGAAAATCTTTTTCTTTCTAGCCGAGACTTTTTTTCAGACCGTCTCGCATCTTTTCCCCATTGGCCATAGACAGAAACCAGTCTGTACAAATCACGCCGAGGAAAATATATACATATGTACAAACGAGAAAGAAAGCTAACATCGGTAAACCGAAGTTGGTATACCCTTGCAGTCTGTAATTGGATCATTGAAAATCGAACCATTTTAGTAATGTTGAAAAAACATCGAATTTTGTAAATTTTACATTTTACATGTAGAATTTTACATTTTCATATAAATGGACCGATCGATTCTATGCCAGCTATATGATATAGTGGACCGATCTTAATGAAATTAAAACCGTAATTCTAGAACCTTAAAAAACTGCTATATCTCAAAATTTATAGAAATTCGTTGAAAAACAGAGAAGTTAAATTTTTTTTTACATTAATTTCGCCATCATTCCTATGGCAGCTATAGGATATAGTATTCCGATTTCGGTCGTTCCGACATATATACTGCGTGCTAAAGAAATAAGACTATGCTAAAAATTTCAGCTCGATAGCTCAAAAACTGAGAGACTAGTTCGCGTAGAAACCGACAGACGGACAGACGGACGGACAGACGTACAGACAGACTTACATGGCTAGATCGACTCGGCTGGTGATGCTGATCAAGAATATATATACTTTATGGGGTCGGAGATGCCTCCTTCACTGCGTTGCAAACATCTGGTCAAAATTATAATACCCTCTGCAAGGGTAT